>PVJS01008439.1:0-53121 GCA_004027185.1 Glis glis
AAAAAAAGAAAACATTTTTGCACTGAGAAGTTAGAATTTTCCATCCAATATTTAAAAACTGTGTGTGTGTGTGTGTGTGTGTGTGTGTGTGTGTGTGTGTGTAGGGGGTGTTTTCAAGTAAAATAGTCACTGAGAATTGTGTCTCTTTAAGAACCGAGGAGAACACTCTCTCCAAGGAGTATCTTGCCACAATACATTAAACAAGCACATTTAATTGAACCTGGTAATATTGGAAATTGAATGTCTGAGTTTTATGTATTGTGAAGATTTATGAAAAATATAAAATTAAAATGAATTATCCTTTAAAGTTCTTTTAAATTTGAAGCATATAACTGACCCATAAAAAAGGACTTTTTAATATTTTAACTATTCATTTGACCACTGGGATTTTATATGACATTAGGTTGAATTTTAAGTTTCTGAATTTAGCGTGGTTGACAGAGAAATCATTTTCAGGTAAAACTTGTATATCACTTAGCTTTCTAAATTCAGTACTCTATCATTTGTGTAACAAGCCTTAGAGCTTACAAAAATGTACTTTACTGAGCTCTACTGAGTTTTGATTTGCTTTTTTTACTGATAGAAGTATGTAAAAGTCTGAGGATAAAGATTTTTTTGTACTCTTTCCTACATTAGAATCCCATAGGACAAATCTTTGGTGGTTGGTAAACTTACTAAACATCTAAGAATTAAAACTGTCGTGTGGTTATCCTCCATGATGGCTTAGTTTTGTACTTAAGCTGTGGGTTTCCTCCTTGCTGGTGCATAGGATAAAGCCCATAAACTTCCAGTTGATCTTCTAGTCTAGGATCTTGTACCAGACTAAGTTCAGGCTCTTGCCAGTTGCTCTAGCATTTTTCCCTGGAATGCAAAATTATTTGTTTACGTATCTTTTAATCCCATAGTCATTAATTGAGTGATATGCTTTGGAACTAGTAATAATGACTTGCTGTTAGCAATACCACTAATTATAACTGGCACTATGTTTTTTTTTAAAGTAGAGTGTGTTATTGTTTAAACTGAACATTTATGTCCTGAACTGAACTTATTTTTTGCCTTTATTGCCTACTCAAAGAAGTTATTTACTTGACTATCTCAGACATGTTTTCTGAAACCTGTCTCTAGGTAATAGTTTTTATCAAGTAACAATTTTCATCAAAACAGATTGTTTACTGGCCATTCTTTATGGTAGCATTGGAATCAATACTGATCTGTTTAGTTCTATAACCTATGGTATATTTCTTGAGAGCCATATAATACACCTTAAGCATATACTTCAATAAGTCATGGTCGAGTATTCCTCAAGTTTGTTTTTGAAATATTTTGTCCTTCCAGATAAAGTTTGTCAATGTTTACGGCACATTTTAATACATTTCTGTATCATATTCTGATAGAAAAGAAAATGTGTTACACCTCTAAAAATAATTCTATAATAATTTTCAGAATTGAGAAACTGAACCACTTTCTAAGTTACACTCACTACAAACTTGAAAACCAAGTCATTTTCTAAGTTAGGTGGCATGTGGGCCTGATGCGCTTACATAGCATGCTGTGGAATACCATATGTGACAAGAAACTAAATCATAACTGAGATAATTAATCAAAGTACGGCAGGGCGCCAACATAGAGATGCCTTTCAAAAGTCACTGGCTTCATCCCGTCCTTTAGTTTAAGTGAATTTATGTTTTTACTTTTTATTATTTTAGAGAAAAAGTCACCTACTAGAAATCTTAAACTAAAGAATATTTTGTTACAGCTTTAAAAATTAACTAAAAGAGAATTATAACCTGTTTAACCTAGTCCTTGAAATACTAAAGTTGGTTTATATGGTAAGCCAATGTGAAATAAATCTTGAAAAATTCAGAGAGAATATGGGGTATACTAATTACGTAAAGCTGTTACTCCAGTATTTAATATATAGTGTGAGTAAAAGAGACATATTCACTGTGAAGAGGTGGGGCCCCAGTTGAAATAGGCAGAATTGTGAAAGCAACACTTGAATAATAGAAAAGGCTTAATTCCTAGCTTCAAAATCAGGGTGGGATTTCATATAGTTTAAATGTAACTTGTTCTTTCTAATTTATTAAATATTAGTTTAATTATTTCATCATTTTGTAGTTAATTATCTATTAAATTTTTTCTTTCTAACCTGCATAGTGTGGTTAAGGAAGCATTTACCTTTTTACCTATAACTAATATAGACCTCTTTACATTAATCTTCAAATCTAAGCTAAGAAAATTCAAAGAATGAACTCTGATAGGTGATGGAATTGAGTTCTGAAATAAAATATCTTTAAACATCCTAATCTTGATTTTCTAATAGAATCATTACTAAGATAAGGAATTTTAGTTTGAGATTTGGAGACATTGTGGAAGTACATTATGCTATTATGTTAATTACATTTTAATATATTAATTTTTGACATTTCTGAAATTAGGATATATATCTCTAAGGAGCTTGTATCCTTAAGTGATAATTTTTACATAAAAATATTCCATTAAATTTATGGAAATTGTGTAATGTGAGGCATTGTATTGTAGAGAGGTAGAGTAACTTAAATTATATAGAAAGTCAAAGTACACAGCATGGTGTAGAGGCAGGAGCTTGATGAGCTTGAAGAAGAAACAAGCATGGTTCAGGTCTTAAGTGTTTACAGTGCTTCTCCCCTGCAGCAAGTTGCTTCAGTTTAGCGAGCTTCAGGTTATTCATTTATAAAAGTATGAATGGTGATACATGGGGTAATAAATAGACCCAATGAATGACAAGCAGTTTAGCAATGGAGAGGAAAGTTCAAAATTAGTGATAAAGTTCAAATGTAGGAAATTTTTTTAAAAAAGTAATATGAAGAGCAATTTTCTGTTTCATTTTTTGCCTTCACACACATCAGGTAAAAATCTTTCCTAACTCAGAGTTTCACATTAAAGTCATGTCTAATTTTTTCATGCAGAGAAATGTCCATTTGTTTTAATTTTTTGCTAGAGTTAAGAGGCAATGAAATCCATCTTTACAATTAATACATTTTTAAACCAGGGTATTCATGGTTCTCTAGACATTTAAAATTATATACTGTTTTATTAGGTATTTTTCCTAAATTGATTGTATATCATTAGCACAGAATTAGTACTTTTTTATTGATAATAATTCATAGCTCACATTAAATAGAGAATTACTTTCCTCGTGAATTATGTAGCAATGTATTTATTTTATGAGTAGAGGGCATAATATTTAGTAACTAAAATATACCTTCATATTTAAGCTACTAATTCTCCCCAGTTTGGAATAATTAAAAAAAAATCTAACTGATATGGACATAAAAGGAAAACTTATTTTTAACTGAAGTCATACTTAAGTAACAGGTGAAGATATATCCAAGACATTTCTGATAGGCTAGGAAGGGGTATTATTGCCTTGCCAGTTATTCAAGCTGTAAATTTGAAACTGGAATGAATATATAAAATAAATAAAATAAAAAAACAAACACTAAAGATAAGTATAAAATAATTTATAGTTCCACTTTGTCAAGGCATATGCAGTTTCTGATGATTAAAGATTCTTTAAGCCCAAAATGGCATTTAGTGAATAAGCATATATCAGCAACACATTCTTTTATTTTATATAGTTGTTTGTTTGTTTGTTTGTTTTCTGTTTCTGTTCTGGGGGTGGAACCCAGGGGCATTTTACCTCCAAGCTACACCCCCAGCCCTATTTTATTTTTTTATTTGGAAACAGGGCCTCACTAAGTTGCTGAGAGCCTCACTAAGTTGCTGAGGCTGGTTTCGAATCTGCAATCATACTGTCTCAGCCTCCCAAGTACTGGTATTACAAGCGTGCACCACCACACCCTGCTTGTATATAGTTTTAAACAGTGTGTGTGTGTGTGTGTGTGTGTGTGTGTGTGTGTGTGTGTGTGTATTACCAGGGATTGAACAACCCAGGGACATTGTACTTCTGAGCTGTCCCTCCAGCCCTTTTTTATTTTTTATTTTGAAATAGTGTCTCATTAAGTTACTGCACACTAGCCTCAAACCTGGAATCCTCCTGTCTCAGCTTCCCAAGTACTGGGATTACAGGAGTGTGTGCCACCCTGCCTGGCTAGCTATAAACATTTTTAAAGATGGATGTGTGGGAAATTCTGGGCGAACATTTACAGTTCTTGTGGAGCCTGTAAATTAAGGTTATTAACTTTTAGAGCATACTGTGTAAACACATGTAGAAAACAGAACACACTCTTATGCTTTCAATGTGCCTACAGCATTTATGCCAAGAGAAAGCATCACTTTAAGTGAGGAAAGTTGTACTTATTGTCAGATGCAATTCTTTCCTTTTAGAAAGGAATAATCTCTGTGTTTTATAGTGAAAAGACAGTGCTTTTTACATTCTTCAGAACCCTGCCTATACACCCTATAATTCTCTTCTGCCTCAGCCTCCCAAGTTCTGTGATTACAGGGGTGCATCCCGTGCTCCGGACAACCTACTTTTTAATAATTGTAGTCATATCACACTTTCTGTTACATAATAGTCTCTCTTCCATATAATTGTATATATGACAGTTTTCCACGTTCTTAAGTACTCTTTTGGGAGGCTTGACATTATATTTATTTATGTATTTATTTTTATTTTTTGATATTGAGTACTTTTATTATTTTTTATTTAATGTCCTTTTATTGGTGCATTACATCATAATACATCATAGCCTCACATCATAATGTAATCATGTTGACAGTGACATACATGCACACAGCACTAAGTACTCTTTTCTAATCCGATTTTTAAGTGCTATACAATATTTCTTTATAGTATACTCAGTGTAATTGCTAGGTCAAACGGTACAGACATGTTTAAAATGAGAAAATATCATACCACTCCTAATAATAGCAGGTAACATTTATTGAGCACCACTATGTGCCCGGCAATGTCTAAACACATAAAATGTATAATCCCATTTAATCCTCAGGACAGCCCTTAAGGTAGTTACTGATTTTTATCTTCTTTGTGCAAATGAAAAAAATGAGGTTGAGAGAAGTTAAGGATTACACAGCTAAGAAGTGGCGCACAGTGACTCAAACCCAGATCTGCTTCATCCTAGAGCCTGTGTTTTACAAACTAGCTTTCATATATGTATTGAAACAGGTATTTTCTATTCCTTATTGCAAGATTCTCAAATTAGATTTTGACCTAAAATCACTTTAGATTTTCATAATGTGGAAACTTGGACAATTGTTTTATTATAAATAAACCCCACTAGTAATAGGAAAAAATATCTATTATTAAATGGGATCGGCTTTGGTGTTTCTAACAGAGAGGGGAATAAAACCTAGAAATTATTTCTAAAGCAAATGGATTTTTGAGAACAGTGTTCCTACTGTAAGGTATGGGAAGGTGGATGTTGAAGATGATCTAACTCCTCAAGGCCCTTTCTTCACAGCATTCAACGAAATAAATATCTGTATTAAGGGAGGTGCCTCCTGACAAATGATTTATGTAGACCCAGCAGAAACTAATCTATTGAACTTTGAGGGAGGTGAGGGAAAAGGATCTAAAAATGTTTTTGTATGTCTGTCTGTCTGTTTGTTTTTGGGTTAGTCACTGAGCACTGTATTTTAGCTGAGTCAAATCTTACTGTTTAATGTTTGTCAGAGTTGGGAAATTTAAAAACCCATATTGTGAAAAGAAACAAGAGTCAACCATATTCAGTCTCTGCAAAGATAGTTTAAGAATATACTTATTTGTGCAGTGTCAGCCACTTTGTGTACACACTGGAAGATTTTTATCTTTTTTCCCAATATCAGCATTCCTTTGCAGTTAAAATTCCTCTTACTTTAGAAAAATACCTTATTTATAAGTGGACTAAACACTAAATACAATGTAGTTTAGACTTCATTTGGTTATTTTACTGATAATTCTTGTGTTAATTCTTTGGCTTAACCAAAGAGTATGAATTATTACTTCACTTACAAAAAGCTAAAAAAGGGTACCTAGCTCAGCTATCTTTTTTTGTGATTTCTGACTTATCTCAGTTGTAGGTTCAATATATTGTCCCCCTCCCCACCCCCTTGGACTATATTCATATGCTAAATCTAATTTCTTGTCACCTAGGATGCAACCTATTTTAATGTTTTCTCTGAAGGTTTCTTAAAGGTTTATGTTGTAGTATTATACCTTCATTGAAGTTAAGTTGGGTTTTTGTTAAATGTACCTTCAATAATGGCTACAGATGATTATCTGCTTCACTGGTTTGAAAACTCTTTAAAGTATGCCTATAGAGGTTGAAATTTTTAGAATCACTTTGAAAAGTTCAAGCTGCATCAAAGCATTCTTGTCAGCAATTGTTCACTTCTGTTTTTGAGGGATGGACTATTCTCTCAACTTTTGAAGACATAGTCTTCTTTACATTCTATTTCTACAGTCACAGTTATAAATTTATGATATCAGACACATTTTTAAATCAGTTTCTGAGATGAATAGTTAGCTTAAAGCGAGTCACAGATATAAGGTATTTCAGCATACTGTATTTTATTATTTCAGTGCAACAGTTTCAACAACCCACAACAGTAAATCATTAATTAATAATTCTATTTAAAATTTATCCTAGTGTCCAATCATTACCTTAATTATAACTAATTAATTTTTCCTACTCTAAGTCTGTTTAAGAGTATGAATGAAGTAGATATTTGTAGAAAACATTCTCTAATCTTTTATAAGAAGGTAAAGTGCTGTGTGAACATTTTCTACCTTTTTCCGTGATAATGTTGAAGTCTTAGCCTGTTTACAGCATAAAGACTGTATTAAAGAATATATTGAGCTGAGCATGGTGGCACACACTTGTAATCACAGTACTTGAGAAGCTGAGACAGGAGGATTGCAGGTTCCAGACCAGCCTATCAATTTAGTGAGACTCTCAGCAACCTAGTGAGACCCTTTTTAAAAAAAGAATATATTAAGTATCATCTTAATTTTCCATTTCGTTTTGAATGCTTCCAAGTTTACTATACATATATCTGATTTTTGCAGTGAGATAAACTTCCTTCCCTCATGATTTAATTTTTCCAAAATTTCCAAATTTTCTCTTCTTTCTGAACAAAACTTTTTCCCTGCTTTAAAGCAACATTTGGAAACATGGCATTCTGTATATTTGTCAAGTATGTTTGTGTTCCTTTATCAGTAAAAAGTTTTCCTAAGATAGGAACCTCCCTATCTCACACAATAGCAGTATGGAAAAAAAAAACTCACTGTCTGAATTTGACATCTTTAAACAAAAACTCTTCAAATTAATTTTAAAGAAGATAAAAAGACAGTAAGTGTTGAATACCCTATCACCATGACTCAAATCATAATCAATTTTCTAGATTTTTGTTTCTTTTCTTTATTTTCATTTCTTCCACTTTTTAAACATTTTGTACCCAGTTTTTATTTCTTCTTAAGACCTTCAGGCCACTATCCTTCTGATTTTCTTCTTTTTTAAAAACTGTGACTTAGGATTTTAATGTACACCTTTTAAAAACATTATTGTTCCCTATTATAATTTCCCAACTTTCTTTGGATCCACTGTGTCAGCTTGTCTCCGTTGTTTCAATTTTGGACAGAAATAACTGGAGAGATTTATGGACGTAGGTTTGCTACAGCCTCCTACATTAAATCAGGCCTCATTGCTGTCTTCTGTGAGCTCATTATCAGATTTTTTTATAGTATATATTTCAAATCTTTTTCACATATCTCAAGTCTTTGGTTTTATTCCCAGTACCCTCACTTTCTCAAGATAATTTTGTCTCTTCATGGACAAAAAAGGGGGGCATGTCCTTTCTTTCCTCTCATTTTAAAAAAAAAGGAAGAAGAAAAAAGCACTTCCCTACCTTACTTTCTTATTTCCTGTCTCAGAAGAAAAAAAATACACTTTTTTCTTCAAAACCTAAGTTTCTATTCTCACTGAGCCATCCCAAAACCTTTTCCCCCATCACTCTTTTCCAAGATCACTATTCACTTTTCCAGGTCAGAAAATCCAAAAAACGAAGATAGGAAAAAAACACTTCTCTCCCTCTTCCTTTCTTTCTCCCTTTTTCCCCTTCCCTCTTTTCTTTCCCCCTTTTTTCCTCCTTCCTTCTCTCTCTTTCAGTACTTTTATTTTAAAAAAGCACCTCATCAAGGTTTGTTATTGCTTTTAAATTAAATGTCCAATGTATTAGTCCATTTACATTTCTATAACAAAATATCTGAGGCAAGGTACTTTATAAAGAAAAGACGTTTGTTTAGATCGCAGTTTTAGAGGTTCAGGGACATGACACTGGCCTTGGCTCAGCTCTAGTGGGGAACCTCATGGCAGATGGCATCTTAATGGCAAGAGCATGTGCTGGAGAGAGATAGGAAGGAAGACACTCAAGAGTCAGGCTCACTGTTTTGTAGCAACCCTTTCATGAGAAGTAATTAGGGACCCATGAAAATTGCATCAGTTCCAAGAACGGTGCCCCCAGTGTGCTAAGGACCTCCCGCTCGGCCCTGCCTCTTAAAGGTCCCTCCACCTCAGCACTGCCAACTGAGGACTAGACCTCCAGCACATGACAAACCACAACTACACCATAGCGTCCAGTTTAAGTCCTCATGTCCCCACAGTGCTTAGGCCTAGACCACATTTACTTTTCCCTGTTTGCTAGACTGTTCATTTGGCAGTTGGCAGGTATATTTTGTGCTATTACCTTTTGTGTCTAGGTTCTTTTTATCAGCTGGAGTGTGAACTCTCTTATGACAGGATGAATCTCTCGTACTCCTTTGAAGACAAAGAGCCTGGATGTTACACATAATTTTTTCTAAGATTTAAAATATCTTGTTCTCCACTGCTAGCCTGGTTCTTATTAGTTGTTAGTGAAAAAAAAAATTTTCAGAGACATAGACAGATTTATTTAGGACAGCAAGAATACACATTCAAGGGAGAATGCTGGCCATCTCCAGCGTGAGAGAGACTTGCAATTATTTTTTAAAGCTGTATTTTGCTGAAAGGCAGTGGAAGTAGCACAGGTTCTGATTTCATCGGCTGAAGGCTATTTATTGAAATACAAAAGATGTCTGGAGCATAAATTTCTGCCAGCCATGACCCAAATTTGCAGGAAAGACTAGGAATAAGAGAAATAAGAAAATAACTATTCAGCAAGTTTAAAATCATATCTCTTCTCAGAATAGTTCCCTTCCTATCTAGTTAACTCAGCATTTCTATTAACATTTAATAATAACTGTTGATTGTAGCAGATATTTTTGGAATATAGCTGTAGTTTTAAATTAAAAAAAGACAGTTTACTCCTCCACAATGAAGAATACTTGGGTTGTCTAAGAATGTAAAATTAATCTGAAAGATCTAGTTTTTCTATATAAAATTTTTACAAGAAAGAGGAGCTCTTTTCTTGTACAGACATTTTCTTTGTCTTGATGAACCTACCTTCTGTCTGTAATAGGAGTCTCACCATTTATTGAGTGAAAATGTGTATAGTGTTCATAAGATGGGCCACACATTTTTGGGGGGTGCTTGACATGTACTAAGATAATCAGGCATAACTCTTGCCCTTAAAAACTTGGATTCTAGCGAGATTGATAAAAATCATATGTGCATATCATAATTATAAGATTTAAAATGTTTCAGATGCTCTTAGAAGGTACAAATAAAGTACTGTGGGAACTGAGAGAATAGGAAGATTGCTTTCAGCTCTAAGAATCAAAAAGAGATTGTGGATAGTATGCCATTTGAAATTTAAGAAGGCTAGGTAGTATTTGACAGAAATATCAGTTAAGATATGCTAGATTATGCAACAAAGAATCCCAAATTTTAAAGTGGAATACACAACACAAGTTGATTTTCTCATTTATTTAACATGTCAATACAGGTAGCCAGAGTAGCTCTGCTCGTCATAGTCACTTGGGAACCCAAGCTGATAGAGGTTTTGTGTCACCATATGTGGTCCACAGCACTGTAGCAAAGAAATATGGCAGATTATCTACTGCTTTTAAAAGCATATTTGGAAATTGACACATGTCACTCCATGCCACATTCTGCAAATTACATAGTTAAACATAACTTTTAAGAAGCTAGGTAAGTATAATGCTGCTTTACTGTGTGTTACTGTACTTCCAAAGCCTTTCTGGTATTTGACGCAATATAAGGAAATCCTTGGAGAGAGAGAATGTATGTATAATTATATAGGGGAAACTGTATAATAGATTGAAAAGTAGTGAAAATAGTAATAATAGTTGCTAATATGTTTTCATAATTTTTATTTGCTTTTTTAGATAGTATTTTATTTTTATGAGTAATTTTAGACTAAAAAAAATTTTAGTTAAAACTACAGAGTTCCCCTGTACCCCTCATCCTTGCCACTATCTCCCTAATTTACCTTGCTATTATTTTGCATGAGTATGCTACATTTGTTAAAATTGATGAGCCAATATTGATACATTACTATTAATTAAAGCTTATAGTTTACATTAGGATTTATTCTTTGTGTTGTAAATTCTTTGTGTTTTAACAAATGCATCATGACACGTATCTACCATTTTGGTGTCATACAAATAGTTTTACTGCCCCCAAAACTTCCTGAGGTCCACCTATTCAGCCCACCTTCCCTTCCCTCAAAGCCCCTGTTTTGCCTTTTCCACAGTTCTCATTGTTCCACATCCTTGCCAGATTGGTGTTTTCAGTGTTTGGGGTTGTAAACATTCTAATAGGTATGTAGCAATATCACTGTTATTTGAATTTACAGTTCCTAATGACATATGATGTTAAGTGTCTTATCATATGCATCATTGCCATATGTGTATCCTCTTTGGTGAGATATTAGTTCAAATCTTTTGCTTCTTTTTTAATTGAGTTGTTTATTTCATATTCTTTGTATATTGTGGGTACCAGTCCTTTATTGGGTATGTTCTTTGCAAATATTTTCCCCAAGTCAGCATCTTGTCATTTTTATCCTCTGAACATTGTCTTTTGCAAAGCAGACTTAACCAGTGAAGTCCAACTTAATTTTTTCCTTCATGGTTCATACATTTGGTATCAATTTAAACAAAGTTATCACCAACCCCCAGCCATCTTGATTTTATCCTATGTTATCTCCTATGAGTCTTTGTATTTTGCTAGATTTTTAATTTTTTAAATTTTTTTGCATGTGGATTTTCAGGTGACCCAGAACCATTTGTTAATATTCAAAATTCAGTTGCTTTCCAGTATACCAAGAATTAGCAATTGGAATTTTTTATTATTGGAAATTTTTTCTTTTTTTTAAAAATGTTATTGTGTATATATATATATATATGTATATATATATATATATATACACACAATATTTAGGTCATATAATATGATATTTTGAGACAGATTTTAAAAACTTACTGTAGTAATGCAAATTAACATATCCATCATCTCACATTATTTACTTTTTTTGTTTTGTGGCAGGAACACTATGAACTCAAATATAGCATGAACTCAGAGTATAATTTTATTTCCTATAGGCCTCATGTTGTATATTACATCTCTAAACTTGTTACATAATCTCCTACTTTGTATCCTCTGATCTGTATTTCCCCATTTCCTTTCCATTATAACCCCCTTCCCCTCCACTCTCCTACCCTGATAGTTACTGATTTGTTCTCTCCATATATATAAATTTTTAAGAGTCCACATAAGTGATATTATACAATACTTTGCTTTCTGTGTTTGGTTTATTTCACTTAGCATAATGTCCTCTAGGCTCATGCCATGTTTGGTGAATGGCAAGATCTCATTCTGTTTTAGAGTTTGAATAATATACCTATGTATTCATAATATACATATTATATACCACACCACAGTTTCTTCATCCATTTGTTTGTCAAAAGACAATTATATCATTTCCATATCTTGAGTATTGTGAGTTTGCAATGAATACGGAGTGCAGATGTCTTTACAGGGTTGTTTTTTCACGTCCTTTTGGAAATGAAAAGAAGAAAAATTACTGAGTCATATGGTAGTTCTACTTTTTATTTCTTTACAAACTTCCATGCTGTTTTTATAATAACTATATCAGTCTACATTCTCACCAACAATGTATAGGAGTTCTGTCTTCTCCATCACACCCTCACCCATCTTTGTTACCTTTGATAATAGCCATCCTAATGGGCATGAGGTAGTATCTCATAGTAGCTTAGGTTTGCTGTTTCCTGATGATTAATGATGCTAAGCACCTTTTCATATACCTGTTAGCAATATTTATGTCTTCTTCGGAGAAATATATGTCCAAGTCTGAAATTAAAAACAATACATTTGCATTAGCCAGAGAGAGAGAGAGAGAGAGAGAGAGACACTTAGGTATAAATCTGACAAATTAAAAAATTAAAAATAAATCTAACAAACTATTTACAATATCTACACAAGGAAAATTTCAAATAAAAGAAATCAAAGAAGTACTAAATAAATGGAGAAATATTTGCTGTCCATGGATAAGAAAACACAATATTGTCAAGATGTTAGTTCTTCCCACCTTTACTATAGAGTCAGTGCAACCTCAGTTAAGCTCCCAGTAGGCTATTTTGTGGATTCCACTAACAGTTTTAAAGTTTAGAAGACCCAGAATAGCCAGGACAGTGCTGAATGGAGAAGAACAAAATCATAACCCTTGTATCACCAGCCTTAAACTTACTGTCAAGCTACAGAAATCAAGACAATGTGGTATTTGGAGAAAGAATAGACAGATCAATGGAACAGAGTAGATAACTCAGAAATAGACATGTAAATACTTATCTGTGATAAAGTACAAAGCCAATTCCATTGAGAAAGCATAATCTTTTTAGTTAATAATGTTTTTAATGTAAAGTGGTTGGAACAGTAGATTGAGACCATATTATAAAGGGTTGTAAATGTTGTATCATGAGTTTTTAGCCACTGACGGTGTTTTCAAAGCCCTTTAGAGAATGTCAAGGATCAGAAGGAGAGAAGAGGAGAAGCTAATCTCCAGAGCGCCTTCCTAAGCGAAATGCTCCTTTCTATACTAGAACTTGCAGTGTGCAACACTGTTCAGGGCAGTGCTTACTTTAAACCTTGCAGCTACCTGAAGTTCTACTGATTATACATTTGGATTCTCCTCTTAAGAACGCCATTGTTATTTTATTTTTCACACATTATATCAAGAAATCATTCCTCTGGATACTTAACCTTCTAACACGACAGTTGCACTGATAATAGTAAGATGAGATGACCAGTTAGCCTTTACCCGTTGTCCAGGACTGTCCAGTGCCTAGGAAATGGGGCACTTGTTTCTCCCCTCTTCCCACCAGGAATCAGGATTTGAAATAGTTTTTGTAGTCGGGTTACATCCCATTTAAAAAAGTTTCTAGAAAAAATGTTCTAAGTTAGAAATGATCAACCTTTCAGTAAACTTGTAGAATGTAACTTGTTTGGAACCTGAATACTGCCTTAAACATATTTTTAAACCAAAAAAGACAAACTGTAAACCTCATTAGAACGAATGTGAAGATATTAGTTTTCATTTTTAAAGATAATATTTTGTAATATACCAGAATTATGGAATTTTAAAACTAACGTAGAGCCAAGATTTTATGTATACTAGTGACTTGGAAACTTTTTAAATGAGAGATTTATTTTATATTATTTGTTATACATAAATATTACACAGAATAAAAAAGCAGGATGATAATTTTTGTTCTATTCTTTTTAGATTAAAAAAAGCTGACCTTATCAACTAAATTGGCTTTACAACGACTTATATGGTTAAATGATTTGAAAATTATTGATCTAGTCCAAGTGCTTCATTTTACAGATAAGGAAAGTGAGACCCAGGGACGTAACCTCAGTGTTACACGTATAGTTAATAAAGAGCTGTGACCATGTCAGTGCCGGTCAGGACTTTTTCTGTCAATATTTATTGATTCAGTCTATCACTGAGTACTTCAGAAATTGTAGTGATGTTGTCATTAAATATGTTCAGTGATTTAAAACAAGCTTAGTGCTAAAATATAGGTGTGTAAAATATTTTTTGCAAAAAAATGAGTAAACTCACACTATAGCAGGATACACAGTGAGTGACTAGGTAGAGCAACACATAGTCCTTTAAGTTTATGCGACGACTAGAAGCATTCTTACAGTATGTGTATGTTATGTGGGACTGCACATAAACGTGCTAATTTCCTTGACCAGGGACAGTGGAACTTGCCTGTCTTCACACTTTCAGACTCTCTTGGGATCTCTGTTTCACTTTATTTCTTCCCTCATTAATATCCCTCATTACTTCTTTTGATACATTATTTCCTGAAACATTAGTCTCTCAGATGTGCTCAGTGTCTCTGTACCCCAGTCAGAGTCTTCAGTAAAGCCGACTCGGAATCAAATTGTGTAGGTCACTGGGTAACCAGGCAAGTGGCATAATGTTTCTGTACTTGTTTCCTCATGTTAATGTGGAGACAGTAATAAGTAATACCTACTTATTAAGCTTTTGGAGGCCATTTTGTCTGGTTTTTAGAGTCTAGTGATGATGGCGGTAAGCCTGACCAAGTCACGCTTCTATTTAGTTGCACATATCCACAAGAAAAATAAATAAAATGGTATTCATTAAGATCAAATATATATTTCTAAATTGTTTAATAATTCAGAAGTCCTGAGGTAGCACATCCATCGTGTTTTCATTTTTTATTTATTTAAAGACTATTTAAAATTATTTTTATGTCATGCTTATTTAACTATAATTATTGGAAATTCTCCTTATTTTAAAATTTGAATTTAAATACTAACTTTTGTATAGTTTTCACAGAAATGTCTTTTTTTTTACATTGAAATTTCAGCTCTATTAAGGAGTATCAATTTTCTGCATTGGCAGTGTTAAATGTAACTTTAGCTTTCAATTCATTGCTATGGTTATGTTTCCAGAGCCTGCTGTAGGAGATAAACCCATTGCAAATGACGACAGCATTCATTTTCCTTCCAACTCAGGCCACACAGAATTGATTAGGGTAATAAAATGACAGCACCTTGTAATATACTGAAGGTTCTTTAATTTGAAAACCAGTTCTAACCTGATTCAGAGCTTGTTTAAAGCTAATTTATAGCTTACATAATTTTCAGTTGGCTGACCAAGGTAAAGGATGATGTATGAAAACTGATAAAGAATTAACTTTTGATTCATTCAGACATGTCTTGTTAAAATCAACTAGTATTAAAAAAAAGAGAGAGAAAATGGCAGAAAAAAATAGTAAGAGGTTGTTTTACATAAGTAACGTTGTTAACAGTAGTTTAAATTTTTTATCACCTTGTTTCAAAACTAGCTTCTTATCCTTTCTTTGTAAAATCAGTTCTATTTGCATTTCCTGTATTTTAAAATCCTTCATTTTTCGTCCCATTAAGGTCAGTGCAAGGCTGGGTACAGTTAGCAGATGTTGTGACTTCCACAGTGCCCCATCTGTTACATACCATGGTGGCAGCACTGCTGCTGAATAGTTCTGGCCTATCAGCATTTTAATTATAAATAGTCTTTTTCAAGATATAAGCGGCAAGAATTTAGAACTTTTCATATTTACTTGAGCTGAAAAATTGGTATTAGGCTTTTTGCATTTGCAGGCTATTTTTAATTTCTTTGTTCTAGCATATTTAATCATTTTAACCCACAATAATATAACTACACTAACATTCTGAACTACGAATGAATCTATTTTTTTAGAAGTTGTCTCAGCATTCACAAGTAAAACAAGTTGTCTCAGCATTCACAAGTAAAACACAGATCAAATTTTCCTTTTTTTAAATGTGTGAATCATTTGTCTGGTTACTTTTTACCTTTAAAAAAAAAGACAGTGGAGGATGAGGCATATCTTTTGCCATGTTCTATCATTATAAC
The DNA here is from genome assembly GCA_004027185.1 of Glis glis. Classification (NCBI taxonomy): domain Eukaryota; kingdom Metazoa; phylum Chordata; class Mammalia; order Rodentia; family Gliridae; genus Glis; species Glis glis. Next base: position 15,850 of record PVJS01008439.1, read on the forward strand.
ATCCTAGAAAGGTCAAAATTTTGACTAGTGCATTGATCATTCTTAGCCATTTGTATTCCGCTTGGTACACTGCAGATGTTTTAGATATCTGCACCAAAGGAAAAAAGTGAGTAAATCAATACATGTAAATATCAGATTAGAATAGGGGACTCAAAAATATCATGGTTTCTTCAGTGAAGCTTATCCAGCTGTTTGGTCAGGCATAAAATCAAAAGACTTTGGTATAATATGATGTCTAGGGTAAACATAATCATGATTATTTTAATAACTTTAAAAAAGTAATACAATGCTTAATATTAAAAATCCTGGAGAACAAATAATATATAAACATGATAAAAATTATGCAAGAGATAACCACTGCTAGCATTTTATTTGTTCTATATGTACCTTGTTAAGACTTTAATGTCATGTGACATATGCCAAGCAGTCTCAATGGGGCACACTGGTTCTTGCAGGGGCAATAAAACAAGAAGTGCTTTCTGACTATATGTCAGCTTTTTCTTTGCTGTGACCAAAATACCTGACAAACTCAACTTAGAAAAGGAAAGGATTAGATAATCTTCCGAGTTTCAGAGGTTTAGTCCATAGTTGGCTAGCTCAATGGCAGACACTGCGGAGGCAGGGTGTGTGGCGTGCCCTGCCTTTGAGCCTGGCTGTATTGCTTAATACTTGAGCTTTGGAGGACATTTTAAATCCAAACCATAATAGTGACTCTTCACAGCTACGCCCTTCCTGACAAAATCTTACACTTTGTAGTTAATTTCTCTTAGATTTTCTTGGATATCAAACAAATATTACTGATACTGAGTTGATGGAAAAATGCACAAAATATGTATAAGGTCAATGTTGCAAAACAATGCAAGTAGGTCAATCTTTTGTTTTGAAATTCTTTCAAAAGTAGCTTGCACCTGCCTACTGTCTGCCATCGTCTGCCTTGAGATGTTGTTTATGCTTGACCTTCAGAGCTTTTGTACGTGACAACTCATACACCTGGTTAAGAGTTATTTTCTCTTATCAACCAAGAGTTAAAACTTCACTGAAAGTTATTTTTATGACATTTAATTTTTTCAATTCAATTTGCCAGAAATATAGTATTTTTGAATGTTTTTTTAAACTTGATTTCACTTTACTTTTATGTTCATAAAATGGTAATTTGAATGTGTAATTTTATACATTATAATTTATAGAAATATTAGAAGTTACTCAGCAAATACAGTTATAAGGTATTAATAACTTAAATGTTAACTTAAAATTATATTTAATCATTTTAATCTTATATTAAATAGAAATAATTGTCTTATACTTTAAAGTACATCTACATATATAGCACATAAATGGATTTATACTGAATCTATAGCACTAACATTTCATGGGGGTGGAAAAACTTCTTGAAAACACTTTGGGAGGTAATAATGAAAGAAACACTGGCATAAACAACCTTTATCTTGCTATTTTCCTTAATATTACATAATAAGAATTTGAAAATGCAAAGCCAGTTTTGTGTTCTGCACACAGTTACAAGTATCAGTTGTTCTCAGATTTCCTTTGGTTTCTTTCTTCATTATTCTGTAGTTTTCATTATAGGAGTTTTTCACCTTGGTTAGATTTATTCCTAGGTAACTCGTGAATATTTGTGCAGATGCTCCCAATTTACAATGATTGTTCATGATTTTTCTACTCTATGATGGTGTGAAAGCAATATACATTCAATGTAAACCATTGTTTGAACTTTGATCTTTTCCTGGAGTAATGTGCTGTGAAATCTCGGAGCTGAGCAGAGGCAGCAAGCACCCAGGCAGCCACACAGTCACAGGGTAAACGATGGATACTCCACAGGGTATTGTGCGCCTAAGCTTTGATTCAGTAGGTTAGATGTATTAAGTGTGTGTGTGTTTTTTTTTTACTTAAAATACTATCATTTTCAATGGTTTTGTTGAGATTTAAATTGAGAAGCATATGTAATCCACAAATACAAAATAAGGTTGTAAAACACTTTTTAATTGTTGAAGACAGAAAAGTTAAATATCAATTAAGAGATTGAATGGCCAGGAGTGGTGGTGCACACTTGTAATCCCAGTACTTGGGAGGCTGAGACCAGAGGATCCGGGTTTGCCGCCAGCCTCAGCTACTTAGTGAGGCCCTCTGCAACTAAGTGAGACCCTGTTTCAAAATAAAGAATAAAAAATAGGGCTGGGGGTGTAGCTCGGAGGTAGAATGCCCCTGGGTTCAATCCCTGGTACCGCAAAAAGAAAAAAAAAAGAGATTGAAGGATCCATATCATTAAATCTAAGTCTCAGTAGTATTCCCTTTGTAACTTTTTTTTTCTTTCTTATTTTTTCTTTCTTTTTTTTTTTGGCAGTACTGGGGACTGAACCCATGGGTGCTCTACCACTAAGCTACATCCCCAGCTCTTTTACTTCTTTTTAGGTGAATTTGGAATACACATAGCTTAATTGATATTGGAACTCAAATAAACTATCTAAACATGAACACAAATGATTGTTAAAATTTTCGTATGTTTTTATCTTGGGTTAGATGTTTCTAAAACAAAAATTTTTTTCCCTTGTGTGAGTTTTTAAAAAATTTAATAAAAGAAAAGATTCTAGAGATATACTTATTATATAATAGAGCTCTTAGAGAGCAGAGAGATCTACAAAAGATACTATTTTTGTTTTATATTCATAATATTCATTTGCATAAGAAAAATTTTGTTTTGCAGCCAAAAAATTTTTTAAATATGTTCTTTCAGTTTCACTGTAATTGACAGTAGAAAGCAGTTTTTGAGTAATTTAAGACAAATTTGCCACTAATATTGAAGTGAATTATTTAAAACTTACAAATTTATGCTGGGTATGGTGGCACACGCTTTTAATCCCAGTACTTGGGAGGCTGAGACTGGAGGATCTGGGTTCCCATCTCAGCCTCGGCTGCTTAGTGAGGCCCTCCGTAATTGAGACCCTATTTCAAATAAAGAATAAAAAACAGGGCTGGGGGTGTAGCTTGGAGGTAGAATGCCCCTGACTTTAATCCCCAGTGCTACACACACAAAAAAATTACAGACTTATTAATAAGAGACATATTCAGAGAAAGGTTTTATAATTTTTATTGTTGCTCTTATTAAAAATTAGGCATTCAACTGTGTTTTGCCTTTCAAAATCACTATATTTCAGTGTATACTCACTTGTTTTTTCTAATATTTGGAGGATATTTGATACATGACTTACTGTCGTTTGCATTATATAAGAAGATTAATTTTACCATCTCTTTCTCAGTTTGAATAATTTTACATATTGACCTACAAAAGAACATAATCAGGTTAGCCTACATAAATTAACTAATTGTCACACTCTAATGAATTTCATATGGAAATGAAATTAAAGACAAATAGAAATCATCAGTCTTTAGTTTGAAATCAAATTTAAAGGATTTTACATAGTTGTATTATGATTAAATGAAGAATGTATCTATTTCACACAAATCCTAAATTATTGGTAATTTAAGATGTTAGAAGTCAAATGTCTAGGATATCCCAAGCATTTAACTTTGTTTCTGAAATAAATGAAAAATATATTATAAAAAAATGAAAAATAGAAACAAGTAACTTTTGTTGTCCTCTAAGATACAAACTTAAGGTAAATGTCTATAGAATTGATGAGAGTTGAGTAAAATTTTCCAGAGGGTATGACTCCTCGAACTATTCTAGTACTGTACTAGTGCATCATGTGCTCAGTAAGTCCTTATAATAATGACATTAATTTCTGGATTCTTGTCAAGGTAGTAGGGATGACCTGGCCAATTAGGCTGGTTGTTTGGAGTAGTAACCTACCTTCCACCCTCTCTCTTCCTCCCTTCCTTCCTTTTTCTCTTCCTTCCTTCCTTCCTCTCTTCCTCCTTTCCTCCCTCCCTCCCTCCCTTCCTCCCTCCCTCCTTCCTTTGTTGGTGATTGGTCCCAGAGCTTCCTATATGCTTGGCAAGCACCTTGGAATAGTAATTTTTACAGGTCTTTGGGACTCAAAATAAGAAATGAATGTTAATCTAAAACTCCAACACATTCCTACAAAACATACACACCCCTGCATATGCCCCTACACATATCCCTATACACAACTACACATACCTCTGTATACCAACCTTCTCATACCCCTGTGCATATCTCTAATTATAGCTCCCCACACAGTCCTGCACACAACTCTACATACACCCTACACAGGCCATCACACAGTCCTTCTCTACACACATTGAAATAAAGATTAGCCTTCTTACTCTTACTGTGTGCATTGTGCCCTATTATATTCTTTTCAATTTCACATTTAAAACAAATGTTCACAACTCAGCTAAATCCACATTTCATTAAGGCTCAAGTGTTGTGGCTATTTTAGTATATCCTGGTGGATATATAGATCTGTATGCTTTTTTTTTTAGTTGTCTGGGTATATAAAGACACAAGAGCAAGTATACATAATCTAGTAGAAAATATTTTGCTTACACTGAGAATTTTGTGTATATTTGTGTGAGTGAGAGAGAAAGAGAGAGGTGACCTTTCATTCTTCAGCAACACTGAACTATAGATTTATACATTTTTCTCACCATATGATATACAAACTGTAAGAATAGCCTATGCAGAAATGTTTAAAGAGGACTAGCAGTTCAAGCAAAGAGGTTCAAATGATAGAATTTAAAAGAAATTCAAGTAGTAGAATTGAAGTTTCTGTACTGTTAATGATAAAATGAAGGGCTTCGTGCCATTGGAAGGGCAGTACATTGAAAATGACAGAGAAATGTATGATACCTGGGAAGCATCTTTGAAATATGATCAGTCTTGTTATGTAAGTATCAGGAATCTAATACCTTATGTTTATTTTCTGAGTAACCTCTTTTTTAAGTTTGTTAAACTTTTTTTAATGTTGTTTCCATGAAATTGAATGATGTGACATATTTCTGAGAAGCATGAGGGTTGTAGTCAGGTACACCTGGACTTGAATATCTAGATTTAGTAGCTCTACCATTCTAGCCAATTCCTTAACCCTTCTGAATTTAAATTACCTTATCAGGGATAGGATTGGTTCTCTGAGATTATTTGAGAAAAATATTGATCATATTATATTTCTCATTTATTTAGCATAATTGGAATCTTAGAATCTAAATCTAGAAGTGACTTTATAGATCAACTGGTCAAATTCTCTTACATCCCAGTTCCCTGAGATTATATGTACAGTTAAGGAATCTAAAGTTCACAAGATTATAAATGAATTATCTGAAGACTCATAATAAATGTTTGTAGGTCTCAGATAAGGACTTTGACTTTCTGTACCCAAATCTTTTGGGTTTTTCCCTTGTACAGTACAAATGTCCAGTGCTCAGGATATGCGTTTGTAGTTAATCTCTTATAGTGCCACACAGTTCCCCAATAGCATATAAATACCGTGATTGTGCTAGTTGGCTTTGTTATTTGGTATATGTAGACAAAGTAATTTTTCTCATTGTTTCTATATAAAATAAGTTACCTTGAAATTTTCCAAGGGTTGTGTTACATGATAGTCTTGAGTTTCAGCCATAGTATAATTTGATAGATGGTTCCAATAGAGAAGTTTAATCTGATATATAGATTTTATTCTTTGGAATTAATTTCAAGTTGCATCAGTGCAGTATGTAAATTTCTATTTAATTATTAGTACTTTTTCAAACCTAATTTGAACTTGTTTCTAGCACCTTTAAATCTTAAATATTTGTATGATATAGATGGTTTTTATTCCCACTGATACTTCCTTTTTCTTACCATTTGCGAAAATTGAAAAATGCTACTATAAGAAAGGAAAAGCCGGGCGTGGTGGCGCACGCTTGTAATCCTAGTACTTTGGGAGGCGGAGACCGGAGGATCCAGGTTCGAGGCCAGTCTCAGCGCGCGCGCTCTCTCTCTCTCTCTCTCTCTCTCTCTCTCCTTAGTGAGGCCCTCCGCAACTTTGTGAGACCTAGTTTCAAAATAAAGCATAAAAAAGAGGGCCGGGGGTGTGGCGCGGAGGTAGAACGCCCCTAGGTTCAATCCCCGGTACCGCAAAAAAAAAAAAAAAAAGGAAAAAAGCATATTTTCTACAAATTATCAGACCTGAGAATTATTTGTCTAGAGAATTTTAAGTGGCCATTTTTTGAATATCTAAATATCAGAAAGAGAAAAATAGAATGAATAGTTAAACAAATAGCTTCACTGGTTATTATTTTTAGATTAGATTTATTTGTTTATATTGATGCTGTGGACGCTGCTCACTTAAAGCAAATAGTTTTATTGAATTTTCTCCAAAAGTGTGATGTATACAACAATGTTAAATTTATTATTGATGAAAAAAATCACAAACCACAAACACATATTACCCCAAACTCATAAAATTACAGAATCTTTACTTTTCTTAATTACCTTGGCTGTCTTCAAATTTAAAGCCAGTATAAATACTCAGTGCCCTTTCTGTTCTTATAGTGATGCACACAGCAATTAATCTCTGTCCCATAATGAATCATTTTTATCTGCATCTTGTGTCTGTTCTGTTTATATAGAATAAATATTTATGTTTTCTCATTTTTCTGGACTAGGAGATACAGATAGAATAAGTTTGAAGTGTCAGCCATAATTCATTGCTTGAAAAGAAAGGCTTATACCAATACTATGTGAAAAAGAAAACTATCTAAATCATTTCAGCAGCAAGCTTACAGCCGAGATAACATCAGCATTTTCCTTCCTGAAAATCTATCTTCCATATATTAAAGTAAAACTGTATTTTATTAAAAATGTTATGACACGTTTAACCTATCATCATCACAAAGGTAACTTAAAGAAGATCCTGGTATGTTTGATAGAGAAAAGAATTATAAGATTTTGTTTTAGTCGTATGTGCACATGTGATATTTTTTGCAAAACTCCTAAAATGTATTAATATATAAATGGAATAGTTCTTATCTTAATAGTATGTAGTTTTCTACTTTAAGTCCTCAAAAACAGATTATTATCCTATCTAAATATACAGAAATAGCACTACTTTAATGGCCTAATGGCTAGTTGGCAAATGTCATACAAGTTATTGGTTTGGAAAATCTGGAATTTTCTTTTCTGTCCACACACAAACTGCAATCCTATAATTTAGTATTCCTTGGGTTTTTGTTGCACAGTTATTTTATAGGATAGGAACAAGCTATACACTACTTAATCCACATTACTTAAAAAATTAGGAATATAACAAGTTTTGGTTATGTTAGAAATGTTTGTCTTGCTTTTGGAATGTAGATTTACATTTCTTGACTTGGCTTCATATTGGCTTTTCCAACAATGAAAAACAAAATTTTATTGAACCCTGGTCTTTGTATTAAAATGTGTACCTAAAAAATTCTTTGGAGTTGGTGTGTTACAGTATTTTATAAATGAAATATATAAACTTTATTTAGCAATGCATCCTATAAATAACCATATAGCATTAATTTATTGTAATTACTACTTTTTCATATTATTCCTTACTATGGTTTATTCAATAAGGAATTAAGTGACAGATTATTTTAAGAATTGCATTTTTAAAAGTATTAATTGTTTTATTATTATGAAAGTAACATACTCATTATGGATTATTTGGAAAATACAGAAAAATAGATAAAACAAGTCATAACCTTCCTAACAGAGATTACCACTTCTATAGTTTGAATGTGTCCCCCAAAGTTCAGGTATTGGAAACTTAACTCCAATGCACAGTGTTGGGAAGTGGGGCCTAATAAGAGGTGATTAGGTCATGAATGGATTAATGTTATTGCGGGGTGGGTTATGGTGGAAGGGCTTGTTATAAAAGCAAGTGTGGCTACTTTTTGCTCTTTTGCTTTCATGCACTCTTTTGCCCTTCTACCTTCTGTCATAGGATGCATAGTAGTCCCTCACCAGCTGTGGGCTCCTTGATCTTGGGCTTCCAGCCTCCAGACTATAAGAAACAAATTTCTTTGTAAATTACCCAGTCAGTGGTATTCTATTGTAGCAACACAAAACAGACTGAGACAACCACTGTTTACATATTGGTTGTTTTGTTTGGTTTATAGCAAGAAATTCTTGCCTTCACTTAACAAATATTTCCTGAGTATCTTACAAGTAAAAGGCCCAATGCTAATGACTAAGGATATCATAGTATTCCTACCAGGCCGTCCTCCAGACTATTGATAGCTGTCAAATATGTATGGACATAAAAACTATGGAAGAAAAACCCATGATACTATTAAAATAATTAACCTGGTTTGATAGTTCCTAGCTAATATTCTTGATATTTTTTAAATATGGTAGGCGTCTTCCCTTGATTCCTGTAATATTGCAGATGTATATCCACATTGCTTGCTCTTTCTTTCTCTTGTTTTTTAAATTCCACTGGCCATTTCAGTGAGGCTGTACGAGGAAACAGAATTCTTGTGTACATATAATCTTCATATCTGAAAAATTGAGTTTGAAAAAATCCATTATTTATCATTATTGCTGCTATAAATTTAAGTTGACTGAAAATTAGCAAATCTCCAGTGTTGATTGGCCAGTTAGTTCACTAGAGGCAGAAAAAAAATTTAACATTTCCAATTCTTTTATGATAATATAAAGTTGCTGATTCAGATTTTATAATTTATGGAAGAATTTTTCCTGTTTTAACATTACTGTTGTCTGAAGCAATTAGCACAGTTTCATAGCAATTTTATAATAGTAATTTGTATTAATATACTTAATTTCATCCAACTAAACAACTATTTTTATAATCAAATAACTTTGTATTATAAAGAAATACACACAAGAGCATGAAAAATAACATGCATTATAGATATATAAAATATTATTATAATCCCATTTAATTAAAACAGTAAATTAACATTATAGAACACTAAGCCCTTTAATTTTTTTCTCTTTTCCTTCTATTGTATGCATTAGACATTATATTTTAAACTTGTTGGATTAGTATTAGAAAATGAACTAAGGAAAATGTGAAAACATATTTCATATTCAAATTAGTTTTTAAAAAAAGCAATGACAGACAAACTCTTGAATGCGTTGAGCCTGTTTTTCATAATAAGCTATTATATTAAATTAATTACATATTAAAAGGCTTCATTGAAAAATCTCGGCTTATGGCAGTTTGTTTTATGACATAGTTTCTAGTGCTTTGCAATCAAAATGTGAGAATTCCTAAAATAGAGTATTTATTTACATATTACAAAATAGAAATTTGAAAAAATAATTTTATTATTACCTAAGACTGTCTTTAAGACTGTCACCATAAAAACATGAGATGGAAACATATTTTTTCTTCACAAGGAATCTCTTAACCCGTTTAATATTTCCTTTGACAGACATGTTTTTATATCTCCTATTCTTTCAAACTCTAACCTTGTCTGCATCCCTTCTGCTATTACCCTATTTCCATATTACAAGAATCTTTCTACATAGCTGTCTATATTCAAGACCTCCATTTGCTCATCTCCATTTTCTTTTCCTTCCAGAAATGGCAATGTTGATAAGAAATAAGAGAAAGAGGCCGGGCGTGGTGGCACACACTTGTAATCCCAGTACTTGGGAGGCAGAGACCGGAGGTTCGGGGTTCGCGGCCAGCCTCAGCTACTTAGTGAGGCCCTCCGCAACTTCGTGAGACCCGGTTTCAAAATAAAGGATAAAAAATAGGGCCAGGGGTGTAGCTCGGAGGTAGAATGCCCCTGAGTTCAATCCCCGGTACCACAAAAAAAAAAAAAAAGAGAAAGAGTAAAAAGTATTATGTACTTCCTGATTACAGTCATGTAGAAATATTTCTCAGAACACTAAAACGAATTTGTGAAAACAATTTGGATTCATCTGTCTGTCTCTGATTGCAGATAAAAGTCAATATATATACACATTTTTTCAAAAGTATTCATAGAACTCTACTATGTGTAAGAGTTTTCCTTTCATGCATACATCCATCTCTGTATGGTCATTTCCAGCATAACTAGGACTTATGAACCCAAAATTAGATACTGAAAGATGTTCTGTGTACAGTCAATGCAGTTGATGCACTCGTGCACATCTGTGCTGCAGCTTTTCTTTGGTTTTGTTTGTTTGTTTTTATTCAAACTGAAAGCTACAAGACTAGGATCGAGGATTTATCTTATGTTGTTTTGGGTGGGAGGTATGTTTTTATGCTCAAGAAAAGTTTGATTAAATATAGGAGGTATAAAACATAACACCTAGCAAAAAGTGCAGAGGTATTACTTTTGGTCTTTTCCATTATGGTTCAAAGATGGCTGTTATGGCTTGGGTTATTATACTCATGTTCCTGAAATTAGAAAGAAAGGGTGAAGTGCAAAAGGCAGTTCTGATTCCTCTTTAAAACTATTTCAACCACTTTGATTCTGTTCCACCACTGAAGTGGCTCTTGTTAATATCTCTTACCATCTCCTTCTCTCGTCAAACTCAATATTTATGCCTTTGTCTGAATCACACTTGATATGTCAACATCATTTGACAACATTGACCATTCTCTCTTTTTTGAGAGTTTTCCTTTTCTTGGTTTCTCTGACCTATATGCATTCTTGATTTTCTTTCTTCATAACTGGCAGTTTCTTCTCAGTCTTCTTGGTTGAATTCTCCATCTGTGCTCCAGTTCTGTTTCCAGGGCTAGGTCCTTGGGACACCTCAGTATTTATATGTCTCTGGATGATTGCATATAGTCTCATAATATCTATATAGTGGGGACTTCCAAATATTTAATACCATCCCTGAACTATTCCCCTAAAATCTGAATTTTATATTCAAATGTTTGCCTGACATTCCCATTGGATAGCTGAAGATCAGCTCAAGTTTAATGTTGCCAAAACAGAATTCCTCATCTCCTGATCATTCCTTATAAATAATATATGTCTCCCATTGTCTTCCCAACTCAATTCCACCATTGTGGGGAGCCAAAAGCAGAGGAATCATTCCTAATTTCTCTCCTTTGTTTATTCCCCTTGTCTATCTGTCTGCCCTAATTCTAAAGTGTATCATACTTCTTCTATTCTTACTACTGGCAATACTCCAGACCACAATCATTCCTGATCTATTGCATTAGCCTGCATTTTAATCAGCATTCTCACCACTCTGACCCAAACACCCGACATGCAAAACATAAAGGAAGAGGGATTTATTCACTCACAGTCTGGAGATTTCGGTCCACCTTACGCTGGCTTCTGACCAGGAGCCATGGCTGCAGGTCCTAAGGGCATCATGGCAGGGAACAGAAAGACAGGGTAGGAGCTTGTCAGTTTGTGGCATCAGGTAAGAGAAGGGGCTGCATCAACCAGCCCAAGGACAGTTGCTGGCCACTCCCCCAGTGGCCCACCTTCAGCCGTGTCCTGCTGCATAACTTAACACAAGAGCTTTGCAGGATATTTAAAATCCAAACCATAACAGCTTGCTTCCTTATTTTCATATTTATATTTTTACCTATCCTCTACCCTTCTTTCTCTATATTGCAACAAAAAGTAAATTTAAAACTCAAGATCAAATCGTAATGACTTAAATTCTTGAACCCTCCAATGACTTCTTGAATAACCAGTATTGGCAGGTGTAGTCACACTTGACCTTTCTGATGCTCATACAAGCTGAGCTCAGTTTTACTTTAATGCCTTAACCCTTGTTCCCTGTGTCTGGACAGTCACTTTTCATGGGGTAGTTCATGACTGGCTCCTTCAAATCATTCAGGTCTCAGCTGAAATGTTACCTCTTTCATGGAGGGGCTTCCCTAATGACCTTGCCTAAGAAAAATATGTGTTGACACACTTTCTATTGCTTCATCCTGTTTTTTCCACTATATCAAAATATGAAATTATTTATCAATTTACACTCATTGCCTATTTCTCCATATTGGACCTGAAAATTCCCGAAGACAAAGATATGTTGCTTTTCACCAGTTTCCCCATCTTCTAAAACAACCTAGCACATAGTAGATAGATATTTGTTTTTAATAAACAAATAGAAGATGTTTATGTATTACAAGTTTAAGTGATTCTTAAAATAAAATTTGCATAGCCATGCATGGTGGCACATGCTTGTAATCCCAGTACTTGGGAGGCTGAGACAGGAGGATCACAGGTTCATGGCCAGCCTCAGCTACTTCATAAGGCCCTCCACAACTTAGTGAGACCCTGTTTCAAAATAAAGAATAAAAAAATGGCTGGGGATGTAGCTCAGTGGTAGAATGCCCCTGGGTTCAATCCCCAGTACCACAAAATAAAAAAATAAATAGATGATAAATAGATAGATAAATAGATAGATAGATAGATAAGCAAATAAATAAATAAACATAAAATTTGCATATCAGTAATAAAATTGTAGGTTAGAACGGGAAGCAATAATGAGCATTTTTATTCTGGTTAGAAGGAAAATTATTTCCCCCAATCTTGTGCATGAGTTCAACTTTGGAACACAATTTTTGTAAATAGATTTTGAACTTTGTAATAATAAGCTAACACTGTTTTGAGTATCTACTGTGTTACAAACATTTTACTAGCATAATTTGCATATATGCTTACATTTTTTTGTTGTTGTTGTTTAAACCCAAAGCCATTTTTTGAGGTTGGGTTTTTCCTTTTTGTTTTTCTATTTTACAGATAAGGAAATTGAGACTGAGAGGCCATGTGCCTTTCCCACGGGCATGCTAATAGTAAGTGCTAACTCAGGATTCAGATAGTTTTATCTGACACCAAAGCCTGTGCATTTTTCTGCTATATTTACACTGATAATTTGAGTAAGAGCATCCAATTATTTTTCAATATATTAGTTCAGTTCAGTTATAAGATACCTGCTTTTTTTGGTACTGGGAGTTGAATCTAGGGTCATTCTACCTCTGAGCTATCCCCATCCCCTTTTTTTATTTTTTATTTTGAAACAGGGTCTCAGTTGCTGAGGTTCTCATTAAGATGCTGAGGCTGGTCTCGAACCTGCGATCCTCCTGTCTCAGCCTCCTGGGATTACAGGCCTGTGTCACCACACCAAGCTGTACATGCTCTTTTTGCCGTGATTTGATTTAAAATAATACGATTCATTATGGTCAGTATTGACTCATGATACAGTTCTAGACTATAATTTAGGATACAATAATTCTAATTATATCTCAACCATCAATTAACTGCCAGACTCTGGGGAAGTCAGAATCTGGGAATGACTTCTCTATCTGCAGAGTAAAAAGAATGGATCAGATGACCTTTAAAGAAGATACCTGTTAGCTCTACAATCTTATGACTCTCATTAAAGAAGTGTAATCTAGAAGAGAAATCTGTTGTAATTTATCTTGGTGTCGTCCTCTTTTAATCTGACTTGAAATTAAGGGAGAAAATTAAAGAATACTGATACAGAATTATGAGACTGACACGCTGCCTACTGCGTTAGGAGGGCCACCTGATACAGAATTTAAATGTTATTTTGAATTATCCATAGTTTTATTGTTTATCTAGCATTGATTTTCCTCCTATTGTCAATAGAAGTTCTCACTGAACTATCTTATTGTTTATAACAGTGTTTCTTTGAAATTTCTAAGTTACACAGCAAATAGAAATAGATTAATTCTTCTTTTACAACTCTTTTTATGTGTATATGGGGTGGGGGATTGAACCCAGGGGCATTCTACTTCCGAGTTATACCCCAAACCTATTTTAAAAATTTTTTTATTTTGAAACAGGGTCTCACTAAATTGCTGAGGGCTTCACTAAGTTGCTGAGGCTGGCCTTGAATCAGTGATCCTCCTGTCTCATCCTCCATCTACTAGGATGACAGGCGTGGACCACCATGCCTGGCTTCTTTTACAACTTTTATACTTCTTGGTTTTTTTTTTTTTTTCTTTTCTCCTGTTGACTATCTCCAAAACCAGACGAAATTACAGTGATGATATTTAGTGTCACCTTGATTTTGATTGGAATGTTTCTAGTGTGTGATGCCAGTTTTTGAGCTAAAATCAAGTATGTAACCAAGTTTTCTATATAACTTTACAGAAATCAATATATTACTGAATACTTATTGTGCTGCCTGTGGTGTGTGAGACATGTAACACAAATTAGTTATGAGGTGGACCACTTATGTACTATTATACTAACAATAATTCAGGCTGTCTACATTCATAGGAGACAAAATAATATCCATCCCAAATGCTTGTAATTGCTCAGATGTATTCTTACTTTAACCAGACTTTTGAAATTCATTATGGCAACAAGACATTTCAAGCAATGATGAAAGTTTAAAACCTATAAACAATTCAAATACAGTGTATTTTCTGCTTTAAAAGAAAATTAGGGTAAAAGAGCCATACTCTATGTATTTCCTGTCTATGATAAAAGATATATTAGTAATTCAAAAATAAGAAAAGTAAAATAAAATCTTAGACAAAATTTTCCTATAATGCAATGGAGAGTTATAAATTTCAATTTTTTTAATTTTCTTTTTTTTAAATATACCTTTATTGGTGCATTGTAGTCTCACATCATAATGAAGTTCAGACTGATAGGGACATACATTTACACAGCACTTGGTGAGCTTGAACATTAGTATTATGAAAAATTATACATTTTAAACTTTTAATACATTTTTGATTGAACAGTGTAACTGTCACATAGTGTCACTATGAAATCATTGACTTGTATATGTTCTCTTTTTTATATATAAATGTATAATTATTTTTATGAAGTTTAAGATTTATTTTATTTTATATAATTCTTTTTAACTATAGAAATGCCTCAGAGTTTTATATTCAGTTGAATGGTATGCTGGGTTTTCCTTTAACACCCTTAAGTTTGAACTCTCAACATTCCTAAGACCCCTGTATGGACCTGGCTTTGTAGTAACTTATGATTCTTCTTGCAAAAAAGCTATTTTTTCTTCTTTGGAAAATAAGCTTTCATGTTAGTAGCTGTCAAAGAACTGAGAAAGCCATGGACCCTGATAGTAAATCCTCTTTATCTAAGCCTATTTTAGGACCTATGAGCAGTCATCCCAAGATAATGACACAATGTTATATTGCTCAGACATTGATGCTTGCAGCATTTTACCAATACACCTCTTTTCCCCTCTCCTCGTTCTCTGTCCTCATGAGATTTAGGAAATACACCACAACAAATCCTAAGTGTCGTCAGAATACAGTAGTTCTCCCATGTTCTCAGTTTCACTTTCTTTGTTTTCACTTACCTGAGGTCCAAAAATATTAAATGGAAAATTCCAGAAATAAACAATTCATAAGTTTTAAATTGCCCATTGTTCTAAGAATCAGATGAAATCTCACACCATCCTACTCCATCCTTCCTGGGACGTGAATCATCCCTCTGTCCAGTGCACGCACACCATACATACTGCTTGTCCATTAGTTAATCAACAGCTTTCTTGGTTTTCAGGTCTGTAGTCGCTGTCACAGCGCCACAGTGCCCTTGTGCAGTAGGCTCACACTGCATCCCAGTGACATTTACTACACCATCCAGCTCACTTCATCTCCTCATGAAGGCATGGCGCTGTCTCTCCTCACCACGAGGAGGGGACTACTGTACATTAAGACATTTTAAAAGAAAAAGAGACCCTTTAAAAAAAAGATAAGGGGAAACTCAGATGGCTATGAAAAATTTAAGAAAGATGCCAGTGTTGTATTGGTAAAGATTCCTTAACAGAAGACTCAACTTTTAACATTGCATTTCATATTACAAAATATGATTTGTGTCATACAAAGATTTCATAATAAAAATTGAGACCATTATATAATCATAGGTTTAATTAATTGAAGAAGATGCTTCTTTTTCTTCTGACAGTGCTAATGTGTTAACTTTTAGCCATAGGCTTCCCCCTCACACACACAGTCACGAAATGGCTGAGGGGGCTCTAGGGATTGTGTCCTTACATAATAATACTCGGGCACAAACCATTGGAAGTGATTCCTTCTTGTGAGTTGGGGTTTTTTTTTTTAATGCAAAATACTTGCCCGGAAGCTCCCCAGTAGGTTTCTGTACTTGTCTTATCCAGAACCACTTCATATATCCAGTAGCATCTACATGATAATGGTAGTCAAACACTTGAAAGAAACTAATACACTTGGACTATTTACAGTACTCAATAATTGCTGTATTTACATAAATAATAACTATATTTGCCACATGTTTATATAGACATCCTCAACTTAAAATATTGTCCATTTGGGTATGTGTATGTATCTGCATTTACATACATAAAAATTAGAAACAATATTTAAACCTTACTTCCGGAAGGCAAAATAAATTGCTTTAATTTTCTCTTTCAATTCCAAAATTCAGTACTTCTAAAAATCTAAGAATGCATTTTATCTGTAATAGTGTAGTCTATTTCCTTTTAAGCAATTAAATGCTTAAAAGTGTTTAAGTCAATTCAGTAAACCATATTTTTTGTTTATTTTTTATTTTTATTTATTTATTTTTTTGTGGTACTGGAGATTGAACCCAGGGGCATTCTACCTCCGAGCTACACCCCCAGCCCTATGTTTTATTCTTTTTTTTTTTTTGAAACAGGGTTTCACTAAGTTGCGGAGGCCTCACTAAGTAGCTGAGGCTGGCGGAGAACCTGTGATCCTCCTGTCTCAGCCTCCCAAGTACTGGGATTACAAGCATGCGCCAACCATGCCCGGCTAAACCATATTTTTAAAAATTCTACAAGCAATCATTATTGTCTTACATGTATTAGTTCTACCTAGGTTCCCAGCATTGTTTTCATTTCAGTTGGACCACTATACTAAGATTGTTACTTGATTCAGGGAGAAAAAGCATTAGTTTACATTCATCTACAATAACAACTTAACACAGACTACAGAGCGACTCTGGGAGGAACTCCAATCAAAACTGCTAATAATGGCTCATGCTGTGATTGAGGCATTGTTTAATTATTGAAATTAGGCTGTATTTATTATCAACAATGATTATTCAGCCTAAAAAGCTCTGTTTTTGAAGAGGATTACTCCTACCTACATGTTTTATGTACTCAATCAATTGTTTTAGTCAGAGATTATTAGCTCCGTAAGGCAGGGACTGCATCTATCTTCTATACCAGTGTTTTTAGCACCTAACACAGTGCTTGACAAATAGCTGATAATCAAGGAGGAATAGATAGATAGCTTATATAGGTTGCTGGATATCTTTTTTCAAGTAGGATATTTTAAAATGTCATTGTAGAAAATAGTATTTTCCTAATCTTATAGCCTAGATTATGAAATGTTGGGAAATACTTTATATTTATATAATCATTAGCTGGTTATAGAAACCATTTGATAAATGAGTGCATTTTTAGGCAAGCTTTTTTAAATGATTTGAGGCTTGCCAAGTGGCCTGATTTAGTGAATCATTTAAGTACATACTAATAGAAGTTTTCATTATGGTAACAGTTTAATGCAAATAGTTTAATTTTTTTAGTCTTTTTAAGGAAAAAAACAATATAGTAACTAAGATTATTCATAAATTCAAGATATGGAAATATGATGGTTATTTTTGATACTGATTATAAAATGCCACTATTGGAATTTATGTGTGTAGATTTTCTAAGATACTATTTTTAATTTTTCTTTAAGCAAAATCCACTTTTTTAATCTATGAAAGATTAATGTGCCATAGGAGATGTATTACATGAACATCTAATGAGCTATTAATTTCCAATAAAACAATGAAGATTAATGGGTTCACTCTGGGGAAAATAGCATTCAACTTGAAATAGGATATTTGAGACAATTTAATCTTTTCACTTGGGGATAAAGTTTATAAATTCACTTTTCTAATAAGTTTATTTCTGAAAGCTGTAGTACTTGATATTGAGTTTATCTTAATAGAAGAACAGTTTAAGTTACATTGAGAAATAATTTGAAGATTCATGATACTAATCTTTGTATATGAAGAAGTGTTTATTACTTGGGTATCATAATCTATGTTTAAAAAACAAACTCTCATATATGTTACAGTTCAATTGTCTGTATCATGTTTATATACCTAAATTTACTTCTTATATACTTTCTTCATTTACATGATAATTATTCACATGCCTGTTTATGACATTGGAGCATGAGATTCTCTAGGTGGTAGAACATCTTATCCTTCTGCTCTCTCTCATACCTTACCTAGGATCTAGTGCACAGTCATTGTTCAATCAGTTTTTGTGGGAAGAAGAGAAGAATTCTAGGAAGAGAAGTTACTTCAAGAGTTAATATCATTTTACAAAGATAAAATGTTTAATATTAGTTAAGGCACAAAATGCAGTCCAGACTCTTCAAAATGAGAAAATTATTTAAACAATATAGTCAAGTCTGTCCTTAGGTTATGCACCACATCCTCCCCAAAAAGGGGGGAAAGAAAACAAGCAAAATGGTTCTTTAGATGTCGATTGCCTAACATTTTCACTTTGTTTTAATATTTTTAATATTGTGGTTTTTATTGGTGCATTGTAGTTATACATTATAGTGAGATTCAGAGTGATGGAAACATGCATTTTATACCAGTTTAGGTCAGTCACAGATCAAACGATGCTTCTGTGGGGAAATTTGTTTTGTTAAATAAAAGTGCCTATTTTTCTCTAGATAACAGATATAATTTCAAAATACCTGACTAAAGTTACTGAAGTAAAATACCAGTATGAATAAGAACATCAGCTCCACAAAGAAACTACAATTGAAAAAATAAAAACCAATCATTTCACATTTTGTCATATTACAGTTAAATCATGTTCTAATGGTTCTTAAATTGCAAGAATTAAAAAAAACTGTAACAGTGAATTTCACTGGTGAAACATCACCCAATGTTGCTAAATAATGGTATAATTTTACTAGCAGGCAGTAAATACTGATTTATAGTGTGAAGTCTGTAATGAGCTATCCATAATATGGAAATGTTGAAACCCCATTATTCATAAATCTGATGACCTCTACATATTATTTTGGCAAGTACCTTTGTAGTACTTGAAGCCAAAGTATACTTATTTCTAAATCATCTAACAAAGATTACTGTTGTTTACTTTTATTTTCATGTTAAGATAACTGTAAGTTTAAAAGGGGTTATAAAAATAGTATGAAGAGTTGTGATAAATAACCTTTCCCATATTTGCCTTAGTTTAACAACTTGCATAAACAGAAAAATTATCAAACCTAGCCCATGCCTATAATTCCAGCTACTACAGAGTCTAAGGCAGGAGGATTACAAGTTCAGGTCCAGCCTCAGCAAAATCCTGTCTCGAAAATTAGAATAAGGTTGGGGTGTAGCTCAATGGTAGAGGTACACTGGGTCTAATTCCTAGTACCGAAACAAATAAATAAGCAAACAAATATTATCGAGCCTAAAAAATAAAACTTAGTATAGTACTATTAGGTAAACTAGAATTTAAGTTACAACATAAATTATACCATTTTTATTAGGGGAGTTTTATCTTTTCATTTTTAAATATCTCTATTTTAAAGTATCAGTAAGATTGTTATATTACCATTTATATAAATTCTGTTTATTTGATGGTGATAGGTGCTATTACTACTCTTTTTGTAGACCATCAAGGTTCAGCAAAGGAAATGTAAAATTATATTTCCAGTATTTTCTCTAATATTTTTGTGGTGTTTATTAAAATGTCCAAGAAGTATATGATTTTTCTTTTTTTTTATTCTTGTGGTACAGCGAATTGAACCCAGGGCTATGATTTTTCTAATGGTAGTATAGAAAGAAGTTAGTTTTGGTTAAAAAGTAAACTCAGGACCTCACTAAGCAAAAAAAAATAATCTTTTAAAATATGTGGTTACTTTAAATTAATCCATTAAAATCTATACTCTATTAAAATCCTTATAGTTCAGTGAAAGATAAAATATTCTCATTTCCTATTAAAAAAGGTACTGCTTTCATAATGGCCAATTTCAGTATCATGATTATATATCTCTGTGAAAAGAAAATAATTTATATAAAATATTTTTAAAGAACTTCTCTATCATTTTGCAATGTACCATAAATTTTTAATTAATATATATTGGACAAGTACTATCCTCATTTGAAAATAAATTTATGTTGCCCATTATGTCAGTCAGCTTTTCATCACTGTAACCAAAATACCTGACATAAACCACTTAAAGGAAGAAAGATTTCCTTTTGGCTCATGGTTTCAGAGGCGCCATCGTTTGGGGCCTGAGATGAGATAGAACATTTGCAGAAGGACCTGGTGGTGGAAAGCTGCTTAGTTCATGGCAGCCAGGAAGTAGAGAGAGACCAGGGATGCCCCAGTGACCTTCCTCCAACTGGGCTGCACCTCCTACAGTTTCCACCAACTCCCACTAATGCCATCGTCACGTTATTAATCCATCACTGGATTGATCCACTGGGGAAGTCAGAGCCCTCAGGATCCAGTCACTTCCCCAAAGACCATCTCTGGACATGGCTGCTTCTGGGACCAGGTCTGCATCACAGGAGCCTCAGGGGACAATACAGATCTAAACCATGACACCCATTTTGGAACTTAAGGAGCATTTGGTTTTTTGCTTTGTGTTTTTTTTTTTTCTATCATCAGTGCTGACTATACAGTGACTTATAAACCTAAAAACTTCAAAAACAGGTAATATATTTTAAACGAAACCAAAAATGTTATAAAGGAAGGAAAGCTACAAGCTACTAATGTAGTGGTCCCTTGTGTAGATTTCTAGCATACACTTCCCTTTCTGTTTCCCAGATATTAGAAGTCCACTAGAAGCTGGGCATGGTGGCACACGCTTGTAATCCCAGTACTTGAGAGGCTGAGACAGGAGAATTGCAGGTTCAAGACCAGCCTCAGCAACTTAGTGAGACCCTGTTTCAATTCAAAATAAAAAATAAACTAGGGCTGGGAGTATAGCTTAGAAGTAGAATGCCCCTGGGTTCGAACCTCAGCACCAAAAAAAAAAAGTCTACTAGAGACAGAGTTTTCTGTCTTCAAGTTCTTCAGGGACTATCAGATGTAATTTTACAAACCTCATCAGTTAGAAGAAGAAAAAATTATTATGGTATTCTTAGCCCTTGTAGGTTAGCACTATACCTTAAGTACCTAAAGATTCACATTATTAAAGTTGTGGGGTTTTTTTATGTTTATAGGAAGACATAAACTTAGAATTGGGTTTATGCTCATTAAGAGTCTACCCTAACTCACAGTTACTACCCATCTTTCATTTCCTTTTCTTTGTTTTATCCTACCTATTATTATTCCAGACTCAGCTTCCATTCACTGATTTTCATTTCCTTTAGTTTAAATGTGGCTTCCTTAAATTGTTGTGCTAATCCTTTCTTCTCTAGTCAGGTAGGTTCCTTCTTGATCCCAAATCATACATGAGAAGCCCAGAGTCTTATTTTTAACTGTCCCATTTCCTTGCTACCAAAAGCCACAATGAAGAAGAAAACAGTAACAGCAGCTAAAGACTTAGAAAAGCACATTTACTCCACTAGATCTGCCCCAGAATCACAAGTTGGAGAGAGAAGTGATTGCTCAATAAAAATAGGTATTCATGTATTCTCATATATGAAATTAGAAATGTATTACTGCCCTTTTCCTATCTTGTTTGCTATTAAAATAAAGGATTCAGTTTTGTTTGAATCACTCAGTAAAAGTAAAACAAGGGGAAATTTTACAATACAATTTACAATATAAAATAGCTTCACTCTACTTAATGGCATTTGTATTTGAGCTGGGTTTACTAAGAACACCCCAAGTTACTTTGATTTTATAATATAGCCCTAGAATTTTTAATTAAATATGCAACATACATCATAAAAAATTCATACACTTTTACAGTAAATTTAATTAAGCATTTCCTGTAAGTTCATTTCAGTATCTATCATGGCCCACTAAAGTTGGAATTCAGTTGTAAAATGGTAGATTAATTGCCTTTTGTATTAAAGGAAATAAGAATCTCAAATATGCAAAGTCAGGAAATTTAATTGTGGTCTTCAATTGCTTATTCAATGCATCGGAAAACTGAATGCAGTAGTACAGGAAAAGGGGCCAAAGGTTGTTAAATGTAGCACATCACACACATTTTGCACTTTACTTAATGATCCAAGTGTTTATTACTATGAAGCAAATGCACCATTTAAAGAATTATGGTGGAATTGTAAAACGTTAAAAACTCTAATTAATTTTAGTCTGAAGCATGCAGTCTGCTCATTTTGCCTAAAACATTTTCATTATCATCAGTATTTTTCCAGTTAAGATAAATTTTTTTCTCATTGTGCAACACTAGCATATTTTCTTACTAAAGCATAGTCTTAAATACTGTTGAAAGTTATATCTGATATGTTTCAAATGAATTTTTAAAAGGTAGTTTGGGGCCACAGATTGAAATAATGTTGATGTAAAAGCAACCAACATCATTCTGTTTATAAATATATATCCTCATTATCCTTACTTATTTCTGGAAATAGTTCATATGATCAGATTACAAAGGGACTTGATAAAACATGTTTTCCTGTTGTGAAAGTAACCCATGCTTGCTATGGAAAAGTAGGAACATACAGGAAAGCATAGCCAATAAAATAAAGATCAATAACATTACCAATGTAAACATTTTAGGTACTTAGGAAAGAAATTTATGTAGAACAAATTTACATAGAAAAATGAAAAGCAAACTATTTATTTTAGCTGTATGTTTCAGTGTAGGGGCTGCAGGCACCTTGAATTTTTTTTCTTTCTAAAATCTTTGCCCATAGATTTCAGTTAGTTTATTTGAATTTAGAAAACTTTCACTATTTAGCCATTTTTAATTTCTGTTTTTCAGTCTTTTTATTTTGAAATGTTTGAAGCTTATAGAAAAGTTGCATATAAATAGTACAGAGAATTCCCATTTGCCTTTCATCCCGTTTCCTATAACGTTACCATTTTATACAGTGATTGTACAAATACTGGAACCAGGAATTTAACATCAAGATGATTCTATTAACTACTTTATGGACCATATTCAAATTTTCCCACTAATGTTCTATGGCTAGGATTCAGTCATCATGTCCCCTTAGTTGCCTCCAGTTTGTGACAGTTCCAAGACTTGTCATTCATGACCATAACACTCTTGGACACTGCTTTTCAATGATTTTGTAGTGGTTAGTCAAATGTTTTCTCATGATGAGATTGAGGTTATACATCATAGGGAAGGGTCTGCAGACCAGAGGTGATGTGCTCTGGTTAATGCACATATCCAGGAGTTCATGTTAATGTGTAAACCTGATGATGTTAACCTGATCACTTGCCTAAGGAGGTATTTGTCAGTTTTCTTGACTATGAAGGTACTTCTATAGTCATCTTTAAAGATATAAAGGAACAAGGAGGAATGTTGTCCCTTTGTACAATCCTACCTTTAAAAGAAATCACTTAAAACATGGCAGTCTACAAGATAAACATAGCCGTCTCTAATCACAGACTATAATTTTAATCCAAATATTATCTGAACAATAGAAATTCCATCTAAGCAACGGTCAAAATAATAGACCATTGCTTAGAGTTGGTTTCCTCTTAAGAGAAAGGAAAAATTGGGTAGATTTTATTATTATCAATTCTTTGAACTGTTTTAAGAATGTACTAATATTTGTAAATAAGGAAAAACAGAGGGGTTCCTTAACCCCAAATTGATGGTATAAGCTGAATAATATTTAAACAAAATCTTGCAAGTTTTATTCAGTGGTAAGACTAATTTAGTTTAGATAAACATGGTAGTGTTTTTACATATTTCTCTTTTAGAATAACTCTTCAGTCTCATACTGCCACCTGGAGCATTAGACCATTATTACATGTTTCACATGCACCTAGAAATTATCACTCTCCTCACTACAATGCTGTTAGGGCCACATTTAGTTATTTGGTATCACGGTTGTTATTGTTACATGAGTGTATAATCTTGAAATTCTGCATATAACTATCAGATCTGCAAGATCCCTACAATAAACATGTTTCCTGGAGTATGAATTAACAAGCTTAAACATTAAGAGGTAAACCTGCCCGCCTTCCAGTAACCTCAAAGGGCATGTGTTCTTGCTGGTTGTTTCAGAACACTTCGTGAAACAAATGTCAAACTTGTCAGGGCTGTCACTAAGAAAATGATCCGTGTAGCAAGGGTCTTCTTTCTTTGGGAAACAAACAGATGTCTTATCTCAGCAAATAGTGAAAAATCCTGCCATCCAGCAGAAGAAACTTTTGCCGGCCTTTAAGATCCAGTTGTGAAGAAAAGCTGTGATAAAAAGCTTCCTTTCTTTGCAGTTTTATTTATTTTGTAGTCATTTGTCAATGATAGTTGATTTGTTGCCTGAACTACTTTAATGATTTTGTTAATCTTGAACTACATTTAAAGTTCTCATAAAAACTGACCTACAATATAAAATATACAAATTAGTACACTTCAAAAAATAAATTCTTTCTGGAGCTTTATTGGCTCAAATTCTTACGCTTTTATGTCATAAAATCTGTTATTTTGATATTATACCATAGCAATTTTAATGTTATACTCTAGCACTTAGAGTTGATTGCCTTTTCCTCCTCTATGCATTTTTTTTTCTTTTTTCCATTTAGGTCATAGCAATCTTTGTATAAAGGCAGAAACAAATTGGTCCTTACTAGTTAATGCAAGTGACTTTTAAAGTGTTAAAAAGCCAAATGTTTTAAGACAAATCCTCAACTTATCGAAAGGTGTGAAACAGTTATGTACCTGTCCTAAATAGGAGACAATGCTAGAAAAGAAATGCATTTATAAAATATACTTTACTACTAAGAAAAATTCAACCACAAAAGACTGGCAGTATGTTTAAGAATGTTAATTTACTGGTGTATCTCCATATATTTTATCCATATATTAAACCATATCCAAATTAATGGAAGTTGCAAAATTTTATTTTTTTATTTTATTTCATTTAACAATGTGGCCCTGTAGTTTGTGTTCATAGTTAAATGGGGCAGGGGGAGAAGCATATAGCTACTTCCTAGTCCTCAGGTTTATTATTGAGCCTGTACATTTCTAATTTGAGTTAGGGTGGCATTGAAGGTTGCTAGAGAAAACTAGGTAAAGTTTCTTAAATTAGGAAGTCATATTGGTGTACAAACCTAGTAGACTGTACATGTGATAAAGCCTCCATTTGTCTATTACAGCTTAACGGATATGAACTTGATAATGACTGTATTGGCTCATGTTACTTGGAGCATTTTTGCTTATTTCTCTTTGCGGTTGAAGAGAGACTATTAGATAAGGAGCAATGCTGCGCTTTTCCAAATTGCTTATTCAGGTGACCTCTCATATTCAGTTTTTACCCCACTGTTTCATATAGTTCAGAAAACATTAATTAGACTCCAACTGTATACTAAGTGTGCCCTCTTAGATGGTGGCAATATCAGATAAAGAAGATGAAACGCTGCCTTGAGGAACATTTTGACAAATTCAGTGCAACCTAACAAAAATGTGTTGTCACCATTACCTGCTGATCTATCCCTCTGACAGTGTCCCACCTGAAGAAGACAATGGAAATTGTAGAGTAGGTTTGTTTTTTAACAAAATATGACTAAAATGTAATTTCTAGGAACTTTTGTCTAAAAGTGGAAGCCACCTATTCACTAATCAATCTTTAGTAGTCATTTGAACATAATGGACTATCTACTCACTAGAGATAAATTAGAGGAAATGTTAAATGATATACAGTAGCTATTAAGCTTGGAAAAATATATAAAGTTACATTGCCAAATGATATTCAAAATCCCATCCCTGGTGTCTCACATATCTATAATGTTTCAGATTGGTTGGTAATATTTATAATTTCTCTACTTTGCTGATGTTGATAAAGTCTAAATCACAGGTGGTGTTCAGGTTAGAGAGACAAAGTATAAAGAAAGCTTTCTCCTCAATGACTATATGCAAGTGTTATGGTTTTTCATAGAAAACAAATATACATACCTTTATTTGCACTTACCTAATATAGTCAGTTCACTAAGAAGATACAGAGATACAGGGTGATGTATTTGGTAATACAGGCATTATTAATATTATCTAGAGATAATTAAGAAATTGCTGCTGGTGCTTTAATTAACTCAGTAAAGAGACAAAGCCTTTTATTTCAGTTAATAAAAATGAAAGATCTTATGTGATAAATCAGAAGTAATAGGAAAGCAAGACTGCTTTGTGCTTGGGTATTGTTGAAGGAACATGTATAATAAGATGGGTTACAAGTTGTAAGATGAAATATTTTCCCTGACTCTCATTATTTATATGTTGAAGGTCACCATTTAATATTAAACACAAGATGCATTTTACTCCTGTGGTAGTAGACATTATGATGTTACTTCATTTATTCACCATGTTCCACAGGAACCTGATGTGAATTATGAGGCCACCACTTAGAATCGAAACTCTAGAAGATTGTAAGCATTCTACAGCCTGACATGCCCATGTTTTCTATTTTAGACCTGACTGATCCTCAGATAACATATGGTGGTACAAGTAATTGGAAAATTGACAGACCTGTCAAGAAAGTATGCTAGATGGGACCAAAATGCCATGCTGGAGCACATAAAGTGTCTTAGAAGTTAAATTTATTGTTTTTTATCAAAGAGGAAAGTAAAAATATCTGGTTCACTCCCTACAAAAGAACACTTTTCAATAGCAGGTGTTTTCAAAAGTAATTCTTAGGGCATTGATAAAACTGGTTGCTTTTAAATAGATATCATGGAAAATTTTAGCCAATGTGTAATATAAAACAGCATGTATTGTAAATATTTAAATGTACATAATTTTACCCTGTGTGCTTATATAATCTTTCCCTTAGGATTCCTAGAATCACAATAGTTCATAATCCTACAAATAAAATACAGTTAAGATATGTTTAGTGTTGTTGAAAATGCCCTAAGTTTATAATTTTAATGTTTTCTAAAATTTATTTCACAGGAAGATGAAAATGAAGCTGAAAGAAAAAATATATCTCAGGAGCTCAGCATGGAACAGAAAAATCCAAAGAAATAAAGGATTTTCTGTATTGTTTTGAAGTTTGCAACTTATGTAGTAGCAGATAAAATTTCTAATTTGTAAAATGTTAAATTGTAAAATGTAATTTGCAAAATGTTCTCAATAAAGTTATTGAAATAGGAGCTTGTATTTGAAATTTGTATGTGTCTTAGAGCAATTTGACTTTGATTTAAAAGCTGGACCTTTGAAATTTTTGTTTGTTGTTGTTGTTTTGGTAGTGCTGGGAACTGAACCCAGGGCCTTGCATATGCTAGACAAGTGCTTTACCACTGCACTTGTCTAGCATCCCCTGCCCTGGAATATTTTTAAAAGGAGGAAAATTCTTAACTAAAATTGGAGAACAGAGATAGGCTTTTCTTTTTTTTATAACCAAAGTGTTAACACATCTAAACTACTTAAAAGAAAACTTTGAGAGTCTTTTTTTCTTCTTAATAGTCTCTGTTGTCTTCAGGGGCCATATCAGAATTCCAATTATCAATATAAAGAAAAACCAGCATAGTTAAAAACTGAACAGGGAATGTTGGCACATGGAAACACTTAAAACCAACCAGTGCCACAGGATAAAATATCATTTTCTGATTTCATCAATTTATATATCATGTGATATTCTAGAATTGCAAGGAAAGATGAAAAAGAATGATAATTTAACATTCTCTATGGCAGAGGTAGTGCCATGATTTTTAATTATAAAATATTTACCAAGGACCTACTATGTGCAGGACCTTGCACACTTTTCCCAGGCATTTCAAGAACAGTTTTCATATTTGTTTCTTTGGCTTAAGAATTTTCCAAGATTCCTCTGATCCTTATCTTCATTAGCATTCTCAGTAACCAGCCATTTTATTCTCTCTGGTTCTAATTTCCAAACTGTCATTTGCCAACTACAGCAGGAGCTATGAATCTACTTGCTATTTGTAGAGCCAAATGTTTTTGGCAGATGTCTGTTTGATTATCTAAGGCAGAGAGTTTCTTAAAATGAGAGGCAGAACTTTGGGAGGCTTATAAAAGAATGCCAGCGTACAGCTTCCTCCCTGTGAGAATGGAATCGGTATATTTGCCCTGCAGCCATATTTTTATCACATGCATCTGACAAGCTCAATAAATGTGTGACAGTAGGACATGCTGGCAGCTGTGATACAGCAGGCTCGAATGGGGAAAAGCTGCAAGTAGGTAAAACAGGAAGTCTGTTAAAGGACAGCCTCTAACAATCTAACTGTGGAGATCAGGAAAACAACTACAGCCCATAGAAACAGGCACCCGCCATGAGTTCTGGAGCAAGGACTTTGAGCCAAAGTAAAGGCTGAGAAGGCAGTTCAGAGTCCACAGAGGGCCTGTGCAATAAGCACATGCAAAAATTAATTTGACATTCTTTTCCATGTTGATCTATTTGAAAATACCCACCTCCCACAGATTGGTATTACATCAGTTGTGTCACACTTTTGGAAAGAAGCAATAATACATGATTCATATCATAGCTACCAGTATGCTGCAGGTTCTATGCTAAATGCTTAGCATTTCCCTATGAACATATAAGGTTGATTCTGTTGTTTTTCCCATTTTAGCCATGATCAGTCTGAAGCTTAGGGGAAATAAAATTACATAATTTGTAATTGGTAGAACAAGGGTTCAAATCCAAACTTACCCCAGAATATCATTTAAACATTTTGTAGTACCTATTACTAACCATACCTCTTTTGTTCTATCTTCCCTAAATATGCAGTCTTTCTTAACATCTCATTCATCACCAACTGCCTCTCCTTCAGTTGTTTCTCTTCTTAGCTATATTTTAATTCATTTTGAAGACTGTTTTAAATTAAGTAAGTGAAACCATTATAACTACCATTTTATCTGCCCAAAACATAAAACCCTGCTTATAAATACAGAAGCACCTATTGCTTCTCTATGATTTTTCAAGAAATCTCTGGTTCTATTTTTGTCTGTTTATTCAGTTGTTAGTGTGTGATCATCTTTCTTGATGTGTGATTTCTAAAATAAACTGTTTAGTGTGGTGGGTGCAGTGACAGCCACACCACTAGGACTAGAACTATTGCTATGTGATAGCTTTCAACATTCAAAGACATTTATTTACTTATTTAATCTTTATTTAGTGGTACTGGGGATTTAACCCAAGGGCACTCTACCACTGAGTACATCCCCAGCCCTTTTTTTTTTCATTTTGAAGCAGAGTCTAACTAAGTTGCTGAGGCTGGCCTAGAAACTATGATCCTCCTATCTGAACCTCCCAAGTACTAGGATTACAGGCATGGCCACCACAACCAGCTTAAAACCCTATAAGTTGTCCTTTTTAAAAAGTGTTTTAAAAATACATACCCCTTATTTTAGAACAGTGAGTAATAAAATAGAATCACCTTAAAATCCTTTAGGAAAAATTTGCATATGAATTACTCAAATGCTTAAATCCGAATCTTCATGCTATATGTACGTACATATATGTTTTATAATGCTACAAGGTTATTATGTAACTGTCTTTAAGCAAATCACCTTGTTTGATTCAAATTATACATATTTTATATTTTTATATTACATAGAATGCATTACATACTAACTCAGGTCACCATGACAATACCGAGGGCTGTGTGGCTGAAAATACAAATTTATTTTCTCACAGTTGTAGAAGCTAGAAGTCCCAGATCAAGGTTCAGCAGAGCTCAGTTTCAGTTTCCAGCGGGGCTCCTTCCTGGTTTTCAGATGATGGCCTCCCTGCATCCAACATGGTCTTTCCTTCATGTATGCGCGCACACACACACACACACACACACACAGAGAGAGAGAGAGAGAGAGAGAGAGATAGGGCATCAGTATGTGAGCTCTCTGGTGTCATTTTATAGGGACACTAATCCTATTGGATTAGGGCCTCACCCTGTGACCTCACTGAACCTTAATCATTTCCTTCCTCCAAGCACAGCCACGTTGGGAATTAGGGCTTCAGTGTGTGACTCTGGAAAGGAGTGAAGGAGGAGAGATGCATTTAGTCTGTAACACTTTTAGGTAAAACCCCAGAACTTTTGATATAACAATTGTGAGGAGCACTGGAGCAAGTCCCACTGAAATGTCTGTGGCAATATAGATTATATATATTTGGGGAAAGTCCTTATAGAGCTTAATAGTTGGGGTATGATCAATAAATTGACTTCTAAAGAAGAGAAACCACTATACAGTTAAATGTACCTGTTTTATTGATCTCTTTATCCCTTTTACTTATTTCTTGGCCCAGAGTAGGTGTAATACTGCCACTCTAAGTCAGTCTGGAACTAACCATGTAGAATGCCTGGAGAAGAATTCCTTTATACTTTATGATACCTGTACAATCTACCCATGGAACCAAATTGTAATCTCTTCATATTAGCTATTGAATTGTATTTCTTCATGTCTTCTAAGAATTTAAAAATAAAACAGTTTTTAATTAATTTGTCTCTTTTACACTTAGGAACAGCATTTTTTAAAAATTGTATTCAGAATTATAGTCTTTCCTCAGGAACAAACCATAGAAGCAGGAAAGGATGCTGCACTGCACTGGTGTCAGATGGAAAGTGCTGGGCACTAAGATGCCCAGGTTCTTAAATCCATTCAGCAAAACTTCACTGGCACCAACTCTGTGCCATGCACTGTTCTGTCGCTGGGAATTCAGCAGCAGACATGTTCCCTCTGCTGTCACTGTCTTGAGATTCTTAATAATTTTTGAATAAGGGGTCCCATGTTTTACTTTGAAATGGGCATATGAAGAAAGTAGCAGATACTACTAACAGGTATTATTTTTACTCTTTCAATCAATGTTATTGGAGTACAATTTACATAAAATGCAACCATTTGAAATATGGAGTTTAATTAATCTTGACAAATGAATATATCCATGTAACCTCCAATCCAATGAAGACAGAGCATTTCTATCACTCCAGAAAGTTCTTTCTTACAATTTTACAGCCACATACCCCTGTGATAGTCACTGATCTATCTGCCTACTATTTTGCCTATTCTAATATTTCAAACAGATGGAATCATATTATCTTTTGCATTCATCTTCCTTCACTCAGCATGTTTTGTGATTCATCCAGGTCATTGCATGAATCTGATTTATTCCTTCCTGTTGCTGAGTATGTTTTCATTGTATGAATATACCACAATTTGTATATCCATCCACCCATTGATGGACATTGAACAGACATGTAGTACAAGATATACAGATAACCCACAAGCACATGAAAACATTACATCATTCCTCATCAGGAAAAGGCAAATTAAAACAACAATGAGTTACCACTACATAGCTAGTAAAATTTCTATAACTGTTATCCAGTATTATAGCCACTATCCATCTGTAGCTATGGAACACCTGAAATATGACTAGTCCTAATTGAGATGTGCTATAAGCATAA
The DNA here is from genome assembly GCA_004027185.1 of Glis glis. NCBI lineage: Eukaryota > Metazoa > Chordata > Mammalia > Rodentia > Gliridae > Glis > Glis glis. Next base: position 47,204 of record PVJS01008439.1, read on the forward strand.
AACACATATCAGATTTTGAAGCTATAGTATAAAAATGGAAAATAAAATATCTCAATAAATTGGTGCTCTGGTATGTTAAAATGTTTTGAATAGATTTAGTTAAATAAAATGTTATTAAATTGTAACTGTTTTCACTTATAAGTAACAGCTACTGGAAATTTTGAATTTACATATATGGATCCAATTATATTTCTACTGGATAGTCCTGGGCTGTAATTTTAAGTCTGATAATGAAATGTTAGTGAAGTTATGAAGCTGGAACTCTGGTATATTGCTGATGGAAATGTAAAATAGTATGTCTTGTTGCAAAACATTTTGGGGGTTTCTTAAAAAGTTAATCAGTAATGACCCAGTAATGCCACTACCAGACATTTACACAAAAGAAATGAAAACATGCCCATGCAAAGATTTGTACATGAATATTAACTGCTTCATAATAGCCAAAAACTGGGCCAATCTTTTCTGTTTAAAAAAGAGACAACTTCATACCGGTTTTTCTTCCTTTCAGGAACTGTTTGTCATGCTAAGCTATATAGTATGGCTCACAAAAGTAGGGTTTAATCCTTGCATTTTTAACAACAGTGGCAAAGTTAGAAGTAATCACTGTTTACAAAAGGTGCTAATGAGAGTTTAGAAAGAAATCTAAACAGCATACAAAATTTTTACATATCTTAACATTCAAAAATAAGTGGTGCTATATCTTATTTGAAAACATTCAATATATTTAAAGCTTTTTATTGATTCCATGTTCAGTATAAATGATATTTAGAATGACATTTTCAGTTAAAAATGCATACAAACTCATTTTTTAAAAATTTAAAGCATAGCTATATCTTCTGATAAATTTCATCTATTTTCCCTGGGTTTGGAAAGCTTGAGTGAGGGGGAAAGCAGACCTGTGTACCCAGTTGCTCCAACGTTAAATGTCCATGAACTGCTTTGAGTTTTACTTTCATAAGCACTGTGCAAAACAGAACATACTGTCCCTGGAGTATAGTGATTTTTCATTTTTGACTTTCTGATCATCCAGATGCAATGAGGTGAATCTGGGTAGTTTTGCTTCTCTAATATCTTTTGAAAAGCAATAATGATATTCTTATTACTTATTTTGTGTATCTATATTCTTTCTGTAAAATAATTGCTAGTGATTTTCCTCTAAGCTTAGACAGTTGGAAACATTTGCTCTATCTGTACTCTGCTACATCCATTATAATTTGTATCGTTTTTCCCCAATGCAACACACTGTTGCTCTTTAAATTGAATATGTACAAAACGAACGACAACAAAAGAGATCCTTAACTGTAAGTGCGTCTCTCACGTGGCTACATCAGATTTATCTCAAAACTTGAGAAAGAAGAAATAAGCTCAATTAATTGCATTGACATTTCCCCGGTGCCTTGGGTTTCTGAGGCCTTTACGTATTTCTATTGGTTGGGCTTTAACACTGCTTGGGACTGAAGCAACTTACTCCTGATATTAGGCTAAAAAGATTCACCCTGAATAGTGAAAGTTGATTAGAAGACTACTCCATTTCACATTACCTCAAGAAAACAATTTTTCCATAGCCGTGAATAAATTTCATTCCCATCCTAGACTATCCTGAGCAATCGCGGCAGGTAATAAATGTCTCCCCATGGTGAATTCAATGTGGAGTCCCTGGCTGTGTTGTTTGGAGAAGAAGTTAAGTGCTAACAGCAACAGCATGAAAACGCAAGCAACTACGGTATAATTCTGATTTGTTTTAGAAAAACTATTAATTTCCTGGTTACAAAGCCAAGTAAAAACAACCCTTTAAAACTGTTGAGCCATGAAAGCCATTTTCCTTAAGGGTTTTAAATTTGGAAACAGACTCATGAAATTTATAGCTTTGATGAGATATTCTTTGCCTGCAGTCAAGATGAGAGCTAGATCATTGGTTTCCCAGCACGACACCTATGTGTTCTTGTGTGCACTAGATTTCATTAGGCTCATAACACAGCCAACACCACATTAATGTTTGAAGGTTCGCTTTTGTCTCTTAGTTTACGTCTTTCATTTACACCTACAACACACTAAACATCTTGCTTTAGAAAATAAGATGCACCTTACCCTGTATTGATACTGCCAGTGGAGTTTCTTAAAAATCAGGATTTTTATAGCCATGTCATTCAAGCCACAAACACTCAAAAGATACAACTTCTAGAAACAATAGCAGATGGAATCAACATGTGCATGCAAGTCTGAATATGATAAGCTTCCTTGTTAATACATGAGCCGAAAATGTGGATCTTCCTTATGGACATCAGTTTCAACCTTATCATTTTTAATACTGAGTCTAATCCTAAAGGTGTTGCAGGCTTATTGTTGCTTTTAAAGATAGATAAGCTCTTTCAAGACATTGAGATTTCAGGGCAGTGAGGAAGGCAGCTTATTATGTAGTACCTAATGATCAGAAAGAGGTAATGACCACTGCAGGAATCTGTCATTCTATGTTCCATGATGAAGTAGCATATGGCAGAGAGATCTGAAGAAGCAAACCTCTCATTTGCAAACTGTCATTATTATTTTTTGACATTAGGCCATGAAATTCTGTGGCTAAGGAATCTAGTTCTATAAGCTATGTCCTTAAGTTTGTACAAATGTTTAGAGGTATGTTATCTGTAAGGGTGTGATTCCTGCGTCACTTATTATTAACAATTTCAGATATACCCAAGAGTAGAGAGAAGAGTACAGTGAATCCCCATGTCCTCAGAAGTGAGATCCAATAATTACTCATTTTTTAGGGTAGGTGGAGAAAATTTATTTCTTATACTTTTATTAGTAAAATGTAATTATACATCATAATGAGTATTAATATTTTTTGCCATGCTTGTTTTATCTATCCCCTTTATCCCTCTCTTTCTGCCAAATTACCTTAAAGCAGATCCCAGAGTGTCTTGCTTTTTAACATATGTGTTTCTGCTTTCAACAATTCATTTGTAATTAGATATATTTAATATACACATATATTTCTATAACAAATGAACTTTTTTTTTCCTATGGTACTGGGGATTGAACCCAGGGACATCCTATCTCTCCAGCCCTTTTTATTTTTCATTTTGAAACAGGGTCTCACTAAATTGTCAAGGCTGACCTCGAACTTTTGATCCTCCCATCTTAGCCTCCCAAGTTCTGCGATTACAGGTGTGCACCACTTGGCACCAAGATTCGTTGTTTTGTTTTTTAAATAATGTGTGACAGTCAGTAGGCTAATATGTTAATGGAAGATTAGATGACAGTATGCTCTGCCTCATGAGCCTCAGACTGCATTTTTAGTGAGATTCAAAAGAAGATCTGTGTTTTGATTTTTTAACGATGGTGATATAAGAAGCAGAAATTACACAGACTCTCAGCTCATATTTGCATTTTTGCACCCTAGGCAGAAAAATAGAACTAATCAGAGCTGCAAATCATAAAGGAGAACACATTTCAATGCTCTAGAGCATTGTTGAACCAAGATATCTTTTTGATTATACTAACGAGGGACAAAACTGGTACATTCAGCAGTGCCTTCAAAATGTTATCGCGTTAGTAAAAATTAAATTAACAAATGAAACATCTGTTCAGGGTTATGATTCCTTCTCCTAGGGAATGCTTTTTTTTGAGACTATATCTTTTTTGGCATGCATTGATTTGGAATTTATATTTGATTATATCTAATTCTACTAGTCAGGAATAGTCTTATGGAAAATATTTTAGAAGGCCGTTTGCCTTCAGTATTCCTATACACATCTAATTTGGGTTCCCCCCTTCCCTCATGACAGTTTAGGTCTACATTCTATGGGGGAAACTTTCCGCCCAAGACCTTTCCTTCACACCTGCATTTCCTAGACCCCTCCAAAATCGAGCTCTCCTATCCCTGCCACTTAAAACCCAGAGTCTGTTCCCCATGGAATTCCAAGTCTGCTTTTCATTTATATGGCAAGACAGCAGCTGATGAATATGGGGAATGAATTCTTCATGAGATCATTAGTCAAGCTAGAGAAGGATGTGCTGTGAAAACAATCCCGAAAATCTCAGCGGCTCACACCAACTCAGGTTTACTTGTCACTCACATCCCTGATGGATATAGATCCGGCGGCTCTTTTTGGCACTTTGCATGTTCATGTTGCAACTTCACCCTTTGGGTGTTCTTTGCAGAGGGCGGTGGGGAGTGGGCGGGGGGAGATTGATAAAATGGAGAATCAACTCGCACTGCATTGCTTATGATTCTGCGTGCCCCACCTCTTCCATTCACATTTCTGGTGGCAAGAAATGAGTCTCAGGCTCCAACCTAAGTACAGGGAGGCTGAGAAAGGTAAGGTAGCCTTGGCTGCACGCCCAGCAAGAGGCAACACAGAGCATGGATATACACCCTTTAAGTTTTTATTAGTTACTGGAAACCTGTCTTTGTGTATTTTCCCCCTACCCAGAAGCACCTTAAAGTACAGCATAACTCTTCAGAGCATACATTTAAATTAGCCTGATTTCTAATCCTAACTTCAACACTTTTTTATACTTTTATTGTAATTGTACAACATAGTGAAATTCAAAGCGATACTTTGATACTTTAAATGGGTGAATTGTGTGATATGTGAATTACATTTCAATAATATTGTTTGAAAAAATAAGTCTTAAAAAATCAAATCGCATGGGCGGCTTTTGAAACTCTTGACACCTGCGCTCCATCCTCTGTTCAATTCACTCAGCATCTCTGGCAGCGGCGGCCCTGGCATCCGGCACTTCGTGACGCTCTGGGTGGTTCTGATGTGCAGTCACGGTGCACAGTCACTGCTGTCGGCAATAAGGAACCCGTGAGGAATTTTAATCGGGAGAGTAACATGACCAGATTTGCATTTTAAGGAATCTACTCAGTCGATTGTGTGGAGCACAGTTCCTCGGCTTTTCTGTTTGGGTGTTTGAGGGGTCACGTGAATGTTGATAGACTATTCACAGTAGTCAAAACCTGAAAACAACTCAAATGTCCCTCAACTGCCAAATGGACTAATAAAATTCTGGAATATGGGACACTAATCAACAATAAAAGTTCCCATCGCCTTGGTCATATGAGTTCCACACATCCCTGCTGCCTGGAACCCTATCACTCTCTGCCACCCAAATCAGAAACCTCATTCGCTTTTCCTTCATTTCTAAAAGTTATGCTTTAGATATAATAAAATGCACACTTCTAACGTATAGTTCTGTGTGTTTTCTCAAAACCCACAGTCAAGTAACACCACCAGATAGAGAACACGGTCATCGTGCCTCCAGATTTCCTGGTGTCCCTATGTAGTAAACTATCAATGCCCCCTCCACACCCTCAAACTCTAGCAATCACAAATTTGTTTTCTGTCCTGTTTTCAGAATATGGTATAAATGGAATCGTATGGTATATAGCCTTTGAGCAGGGCTTCTGTAACTTGATCATCCATGTGTTACCCAGACCTTGCATTCATTCCTTTTTATTGCTGAGTAGCGTTCCATTGTATGGATGCACTGTTGTTTATTATCTGTTATGCCCAGACCCTCTGTCCCAGAGAGACCACCAGGAGACCAAGCCATATGCAACCGCAGAAGAGCCTTTATTCAAGCTTAAGCTTGGGTGCCCTACATAAACTGACACAGCAGTTCAGTACAGGGACCCCAAGCACGTTTTTGCTTCAGTTTTTATATAATTTAAACAAAGAGCCTCAGTTTCCCTCTGCTAATTGGGCAGTTCCATGTGGGTTTGCCTGACCTTTACCAGGATTGGTTTTAGATACAGATGTTCATTACAGATTGGTTAGCGGCTAGCGTCGTCCTTGCACATTTTACATTGGGAGATGTTTTCCCTAACTTTCCAGACTGTTACAGTAATAGTAACCACAATAACCATTAATCTATAGAAGGCCATCTTGACCTCAGTCAGGAGGGTCCCAAGT
>PVJS01008440.1:0-53124 GCA_004027185.1 Glis glis
AGGGGGAAAGGCAGTAAAAACAGACAAAATACTTTGAAGGCAGAGGCGAGGGTGGAGGAAGGAAGGCGGCTGCCAGAGACTCTGGAGGCGGCTGTGGACAGAGGGGCTGGCTCGGCACGCACTAGACTCCAGGTGGAGCTGCTCTGCCGAGTGTCCAGCCTCCCGCGCACAGTGCGGGGGCCTCCCTTGTCAGGAAAAGGTCCCTGCTGCTGGCACACAGAGAAGACAGGAAGCAATGCCAAAGACAAGAATGCGGACTTAGCGCTCTTCCTAGGCACTTCTATACCTTTCCTTAATCATTCATGACAACCTCTCCCACGCCCACTCAATGAGACGCGACCCTCTGCATCCTTCGCACTGTGACCAAATATGCACTCCCTGCTTTTCTGTCCTATGGGCTGTGTGTGCACCTGCGTCTCAGCAAATCCCGGGGCCTCTTCCCAGCGTCCCCGCTCCCCATGGATCTACTATCCGACCTTCTCCATACAGGAGAACGAACGAGCCCTTATCCATCCACCTCACTGGCCCCTGAGAGTCCGTCTCCAGTATCTGGGATCTAACTATTCTCCAGAGACTCCTATGCCAGCGGCTTGCCCGTCTCAACTTAACGTACTGCATGAGTTGCCCGGACTCCTCAGGTCATTTCAGAAAAGCCTCCTGTGTGATCTGGAACCCGCCCGCTCACCTCGCTGGGGATTTGCCAAAGTGAAGCGATCCATCCTGAACCTTCATTTTTGGTGGCAACTGTGCGGGCAGGTCTTCCTAGACCTCGGGTGCATCTGAACCCTCTCCATTTCCACCTGCTTTGCTGAAACTGCTATGTTATATGATTGTTTTTTATTCTACCTAGTGGTGATATACTTTGCAATTCTGGCCTAATTCTAAATGAATTCTATTATACTTAAAGTAGGCTTTCTAAAGAAACTTTACAAAAGCCGCTAAAATTCATCTCCATATTAAACTACTAGAAACGTGGTCATAATCGAATGTCTGAATTCATTTGGGACATGGGATGTTAGTTCAGTGAGTCCCAATTGAAGACATCCTGGTACTTCTGGCATTCATCCTTCTAGTAGCACAAATGAAGAGCTTCAGGTGAAAAACGAGTGAGGTCCAAGTGAGTAGAAACTGGCATGAACCTCCGTGATCATCTATTTTCCAAAAGCACCCTCTCCACGTGTGCACACACACCCTTTCCTGCTTGAGCTTCCACGCATGTGTGTCTGTATGTATATCATGTATCCCAACATACATCATTTTAAAAAGAAAGGATTGGTGATCGCATACTGCGCTCAGGAACAGAACTAGCCTGCGAGCAAGGGCAGCCGCAGCAACCTAGTGGTTGTGGCTGGAAAATGACTAAAACGCCCTTCACCTCTACCCAGCGGCTGGTCCAAAAGCACCTTCACATCAGAAACCTGATCTTCACCTTCGAGCGAGCGAGCCAGGTGAGCTCTGCCGGGTTTTCAGAAGGTCTGAGCGCGCAGTACTACCATTCACGGGACGGTCGGGCCAAACGAGGAGCACTGAGAAGACGTTGAGGAGCTAAGGGAGGCAGAGACTATGCTGCTCTCGGAGGGAATGTGTAAAGTGGGAAACGCCTTTCTAGATGTCGCCTGCAACAGCGGGTCGCTGCTGAAATCACTGCTGGTGACCTCCCTGGACATACCACCAGCAGACCTAGACAGATCTCTCTGCCTACCTTGAGGCACATGCAGTGAGATGAAAAGACAGAGTCAGTCCGCTACTCTTAAGTCAGACCAAAGATCTCATTTTAAAAAATTCTCTGTGACAGGAGTCAAACTAATAGGACATAATAGGTATCTGGTTACGTGATGTTGAGAAAAAAGGTTTAGGTGAGAAGGAGCACATTCTCTTCACATTGGAGTGAGATCCGCCATCATCTAGACCAGTCACCAAGAACACCATAGAAGCAATACAATAAGAACAAAACATAAAAGAAAAAAGGATGGCAATGCACCTAAAATGTTGAATTTACCTAACTTTTTAAGATGTACTGTGTTCAATACATTCTGAAGAATAGGGCATTCCATTCAAGACTAGAACAATCCATATCACTAAACTGTGCGAAATAAACTTTCCTTTCCTTTTTTTTTTGGCGGTACTGGGGATTGAACCCAGGGGCATTCTACCTCCGAGCTACACCCCCAGCCCTATTTTTAATTCTTTATTTTGAAACAGGGTCTCACTAAGTTGCACAGGGCAACACTAAGTAGCTGAGGCTGGCCATGAACCCGGATCCTCCGGTCTCAGCCTCCCAAGTACTGAGATTACAAGCATGCACCACCATGCCCGGCTAAATTTTTCTTTAAGATATCATGTAATAATTTTTTTGTGTGTGGTACTGGAGATTGAATCAAGGGGCAATAGAACTTTGAGCTACACCTGCAGCCCTATTTTATTTTTTATTCGAAACAGGATCTCCCTAAGTTGCTGAGGCTGGCCTTGAACATGCAATCCTTCTATCTCAGCCTCCCAAGGGAATATCATGTAAGATTGATATAATACGTAGAAAACAAATGTGATTGCATAATAAATATATTCAACAATTTTGTAAAGCATTCTTTACCCCAAATCTTCACAGCTATTTAGTTATGACTATAAATGTAAAGTACTATGATAAAATGTCACTGTTGTTTTCCAAGGAAGCGAAAACAATGTTCGTGTCACGAAGCGTTATCTGCTCCCAGAAACCCCGCACCTGCGCGTCGGTAGCCCTCACCTGCAGGATGGACACGGTCTGGGAGAAGTGGTGCTGCTCCATCGTGGAGGTGGAGTAGAGAGCTGCGAGCGGGTGGTCGAATTTCTGCAGGTAGCTGTTACTGAAGCCCCTGTGGTCCAGGTCGTGACACAGGCAGGCGATAAGCAGTCCTTTGCGCTTAAAAATAATACATCCAACATGTTCAAAACCAAGCAACGAGGCGGGAAGAGACGCGCAGCCCACTTCCATATCGCATTCATTTCTGCCGTTAATATAACCAACACCCTCAGGAAGCCTTGAAACTTCCGATGATCTGGCTTCTTGGATTTTCTGCATATAAACCTGATGGTGGGATTCTTGGGTTTTCCTGCTCAACCTTCGGAGCAGGTGCAGGAGGTATCAAATGCCCAGAGCCTTACAAATAAAGAAAATCTGCGCAAGGGTAGGGTGGCTTCAGCTCCTTTATTAAAACATCTGCTTGATGTCAATTTTAACAATGTCATTGCCATTATAAACAATGAATACAGTAAATAAATCATTCAACATGTAAAAGATGGCAAATTATGTAGAAAATGAGAAAAAGGCTACAGGGGACTGAGGGAGGCAGGCTGGGCATGAGATATTCAGGGTGGCCTCAGGGAGGAGGTCAGGTGTAAGCCAAGGTGTGGGGCAGGAGGGAGCCCAGAGGGTGCTGGGGGAGCACAGCCGGCAGGCAGGGAGGGGGAAGTGCACCCAGAGCTGTCAGGAGGGGCGGGCGGCCAGGGCAGAGCTGGTACAGGGACCTCCAGCCACCCGGGAACGCTTACAGGGTTGCAGGCAGAGCAGGCTCAGCATCTAATCTGTACTCTTTGAAGATCATTCTGGCAACTATATTAAGAACATTATCTGGGAGGATGAGGAGACTGGCAAGAAGGCTGGGGCGAAATATAGTGGAAATTCAGGGTAATAAAAATGGAAGCTTGTAGAGTGTGATCACACCTGGATGCCTTTGTCAGTCAACAGGATTTTCTAAATGGATGTGAAAAGCAAGGCAAAGAGAGGGGACAAGCATGATCAGTGTTGGTTTCAGAAAGAATGGGAGGAAATGATTTGGAAAGAGCCGGTACTGCAACTTTCACATGGACTGAGCTACAGAGAAGAGCTAAGAAATAGGGAGGCAGGACTGGGTGTGGTGGCACACACCTGTCAGCCCAGGACTTGGGAGGCCGAGACAGGAGGAGCCTAGGCTCAAGACCAGCCTCAGCAACTTAGTGAGATCCTGTTTCAAAATACAAAATTAAAAGGGCTGGGGATTTAGCTTGGAGGTAGAATGCCCGTGTGTGGGGAGACGGATGGATGGACGGACGGACGGAAGGAAGGAAGGAAGATAGGAAGGAAGGAAGGAAGGGCCGTGGGAGTCAGTAGAGGTTCCCCACATGAACTTCGCTCCCCATGCCCTGCACCTTCTTTATCCTGATGAAGAAATCCTAGTCCACGGGGAGTCCCAGCAGTCACTAGCTCCCCCTAACTGAGGTAGAAGCACAACACCAGTCACGCGGGCTGGGTGTTCTTAAGGTAACCGAGTTGGTTATGTTTTTACTATCACTTTGGCTTTGAATTGCTTCCATATTTTATGGTGCTGTGTCCACATGACATATGTGGTACAAAATTCCAAGGCTTTAAAATATTACACCATAGATAAAAAACTGTTATATTCATCTTCCAATTTTTTTCCTGTTTTTCATTGGCATAACTTTTAATAGTTTTGTTGAAAGCATGCCAGAATCATGCATCTGAAAATAACTGATAAAGAATTACTTCTGTTAAGTACTTTCCATTAACAAGATCAAATAATGATTTCTAATCGACAGCTCTATTAGAGACTAAGTATTCTCCACAAAATATGTTCTAAATATTTACATATGTTATTTGGGGATTTTTTAGCCCCAAAGACCTGAGTTTGGGGCAAAATGTAATGAGATAAGTTCAGAAATGATTTAGAATATGTTATCAACAGTTTTTATCTCTTAAATAAAAATTTCAATGCTATTGGATTTGAAAGTATAATTTGTAAATTTCTTAAATTCTCTAAGCTGTCTTATGGAAAAAAAGACAATTAAAAATTGCTTTCTTAAAAGGAACTAAGTGGAAAAATGCTGAAAATCTCCAAAGAATGGGGTTCAATAGTATAAGTAATTGTTTAGACAAACATATGAAAAATGAATAGATTTCATCTGGATCTTTTTTTGGAGGTGATAAGTAATAAATTATTTATTAGGTAGAACTCTGCTTCAACCGAAGTTTATTTTTAAGAAAACAAAATTGCAAAGTCCTGGAGCAGGAATACTTTAGTCTTCTTAAACTGGAAGGCACTTCCCAAGACTTCTGGTCAGATTGTGAATTGGGTCAGATAGGGCGGAAGAAAAGAGGAGGGATCTCAGGAGTACTGGCTTCTAGTTTGAATGTGACCTTGAGAGAAGTATAATCTCTTCATCTCAGAAGCAGATTTTATCTATGGGTGACAACTCTCTCCTCTGCAGTTGACAGAGGGGGGGAGGGAGGACTGGTATAGGTGGCAGGAACATCCCCAAGACAAGTGTGACTGTGTGACCGGGGAACAGCCTGAGGTCAGGTCGTCTAGCAGCTCTGGGGCCAAGGAGCCCCTGGGCTGTCAAGGAGGAGACACTACTACAGTGGCTCACTGCATGAGGAATTCTCTGAATCCTGAAATTCTGAGACTGTGAATGCTTTGAGTATGTGAGGTGAATCAATTCAACATCCGAGAACCCCTACTTCCTTATGCGAGGAGATAAAAAAAATTTATTTTAATTGTATCTAATGCTTTGTGTTCTCAAATCATCAAGATATGCCTATATTATCCAGGGCATGTGGGCAATAAGAAAAACTCACTCTGTTTACATCCTTTGAGAACATTTAACAATTCACTCAGGAAAAAAGACCGTGAAAAATTAGTGTTTTTTAAGGGATATTTTGGTGAAGTTGGAATTTTTGTATCTACATATCTCATAAAAAAGAATATACTAAATTCTTGGTATTAAAACTAAGAAATGTGTGTCTAGTAATTTACTGAAGCAAAACCCGTCACAAATCCGTGTCATTCACCAGTGTGCTCTGGACACAGACCACTATCCCCACTGAAATCTGACGGGGCAAGGGAGCCGCACGCACCTCGAGGTCTGTGAACAGCCCGTAGTTGTTCTGGAGGATGGCGTACATGCAGTGTGCCACCGTCACCGTGTGCTCTGGACACAGACCACTATCCCCACTGAAATCTGACGGGGCAAGGGAGCTGCACGCACCTCGAGGTCTGTGAACAGCCCGTAGTTGTTCTGGAGGATGGCGTACATGCAGTGCGCCACGGTCACCGCGTGCTTCCAGTTGTGGTAAGGAACCCGCCGGTAGTTCTTCTTCACAGACATAATGAAGCGACACAGCTTTTCAAGCTCGAAGCTGTGAGAAGAGACTGTTGAGAGCGAGGCCAGCAGACAGTACGCGCGACCTCACGCTTACCCGCTCCCATACGCCGCGGCACCTGCAAAATCCCCACGCCCGCTGGACCCAGGCGCACGAGGAGTGACTCGCCGCTCCTTCCCTTTCTTCCAGCCAGAAAGAAAGACGAGAACGAGACTCTTACAGCTTCTGTTCTGATATAATAATTATCCCACTGGGGAGGAACAGCAGAATCAGCACGCAGTCTCCTACCATTAGCCCCCAGGATTCATGTCTGAAAGCGCTTCCTACGCCCCACAGCGCTCTGAAGACTGCAACAGAGCGTCTAGGGCTATGTTGAGCTAATATTTTCAAAAAGCATATTCTGATTCCCAATCTGCAAATTATATATATATATATATACACATACACACACACATATATATGTATATGTACATATATATATATGCATATATATGTATGCCTAGTCCCCTAGATGGCTGACTATCCTTTCAAAGTGAATTCAAGATATGATGATGCACTCAAATTATTAAGTGGCAAATGATCATATCCAAATACTGACACTGTATATGACAGAATATGGCTTGCGTTTTATTATACATATTGTCATAGCATTTTATGTATTTCACATTACTATCAGGTATTTGTCCCTACCTTCTCTCAAAATGTATCTAAGGGAACTTAGAACAAAAGCTCATCCACAGACACAGAGCTCTTGGAACACCAAGGGGACGGAGAGTTCATAAACACGGGAAATACGGAGCCTGTGCTTTTCTCCGTGGGACATTTTCCAGTGTTCTGGATGTAACAGGAATGGCATTCCGAGTGTCCCAGCTGGTCAAACCCTCAACTGATAACTAAGGAGCCGCTGCACGTAGCTGGCCTGTGTGCATCCTTTCAAAATGGCACTTTATAGAGTCACTGATGGAAGCAGGAGCAAGGACAGGGAGCTCGAGAGGTGGGGTTAGTTGGTTCTAGATGAGCTCAGAGACACCTTGGAGCATTTAGTGCCTAAATGAGTAAGCAGGAGCAAGAGAGAAGGGCTCCTTGCACCGGAGCGTGCATGGTTAAGCTGTGAAAGATTCCGTACAAGTCCCGAGGGCCTCTAGGACAGGCCCGGAGGGCAAGGAGCGATCGGCACGGATGCAGTACTGAAGTTCTTCACAAAGCACCCTCCCTCACACCTTGAATCGGGAGGTGTTTTCTTTTACACTTGATCTAATGGATGTATGATGTGAGTTGAGAGTTGATGCTAAATTTATGCACAGTGTTCTAAGCACTTTTTAAAGTGTGCAATTCTGCTTCGTAGTAGCAGGCCCTGCCTCTTCCAGCCGTGCAGCCTGTGACCTCTGTCTCTGTGACAGCCTCTTAGATGTGTAGTGTTAACCAGGCTGTGACCAAACTGCCAGAGAATGCAGTGGTCTCCATGGAGAATATGAAAATGCTGTAGATTTGTCCAACAACCTCAGTCCTTTTTCCTTTGAATATTGTAAAATATATCCATATGCCGTCTTTTAAGATAATTACAAAGAAAGCGATGAGGCATGTAAGTAGGAGGAACAGGTCACACCCTCAATACTTGAAGGTTTTAAGTCATTCTTACCAGGATGTCCCACAGGACCGGTGAATCATATAGACAAAAATTCCAGGCCACATAGTTTCAAAAGGACCAATGTCAAAGTGGAATCTGAAATTAAAAGAGAACAGCTTAATATTAAATTAGGATAAACATACTAAGTACACAATATAATATTTTGTCTATCAAGAAACCAAGAAGACACTGGGATTGCAGCCACTAAATTTCCTGACTTCTCTGTCACAGCGTCACAGGTGTTTGGGACTGGAAGTTTTCAGGACATTCTAAACGTTCTCTTAGGAACTTAGCAAGTCACTGATCTCATGTTCTATTAAACAGTCTGTTAAAGAAGGATGCTGCTAAGCTGGGCATGGTGGCGCACGCTTGTCATCCCAGTACTTGGGAGGCTGAGACAGGAGGATCGCAGGTTAAGGCCAGCCTCAGCTACTTAGTGAGGTCCTCCACAACTTAGTGAGACGCTGTTTCAAAATAAAGAGTAAAAAATAGGGCTGGGGGTGTAGCTCAGAGGTAGAATGCCCCTGGGTTCAATCCCCAGTACCGCCAAAAGAAAAAAAAAAAGGATGCTGCAGTTGTTACCAGAGTAATAAAGTACAAAAGGTTATAATATGTATGCTACATGACTCATAGACAAGGGGGAAATCCTTATCAAAAGGATTTTGTAAAGTTGGGTGTGGTGGCACATGCCTCTAATCCCAGTACTTGAGAGGCTGAGACAGGAGAATCACAGGTTCAAGGACAGCCTCAGCAACTTAGTGAGACCCTCAGCAATTCTATAACCTGACTCACTGCAGTTCAGCGACAGTAGGAGAGGAGCACTCACAGCTCGATCTCTTTGCAGAGCCGGGCGGGGAGGTGAAAGCGCATGAGCCCCTGCCACTCCTCGGCGGTGCAGATGCTGTGATAGGACAGCTTCTCCATCGTCACCCGGTAGATGCACTCGGAGTGGCGGATTCTATGGTACATCTGGAAGGCAAGTAAAACATCAGTTAATTAATTTAAACCATATTTAAAGTGGCTTGGCCCGAAAATTCAGAATTTTGTATATAAGAATCAGAAGGTAAGCGAAACTAAGGTATATTTGTGACTGTCCACATTTCCATATACACTGAAGCTATGCACACGTGACCTCAAAGAGACATGACAAATGGCTTTTTAAAATTTATACCTTGTGAGCCAGGTGTGGTGGTGCATGCCTGCAGTACTTGGGAGGGTGAAACAGGAGGATCTCAGGTTCAAAGCCAGACTCAGCAACTTAAGTGAGGCTCGCAGCAACTTAGGAAGACCCTGTTTCCAAATAAAAAATTTTAAAAAATAGGGCTGGGGTTATAGCCCAGAGTAGAAAACCCCTAGGTTCCA
Source organism: Glis glis (assembly GCA_004027185.1). Classification (NCBI taxonomy): domain Eukaryota; kingdom Metazoa; phylum Chordata; class Mammalia; order Rodentia; family Gliridae; genus Glis; species Glis glis. The sequence goes on from PVJS01008440.1 coordinate 9,126, forward strand.
TCCCTAGTAACACACACACACACACACACACACACACACACACACACACACATACATCTTTGTGCAGGGTGTGGTGGCTCATGCCTGTAGTCATAGTAACTTGGGAGGCCAAGACAGGAGGATCTGCAGGTGTGAAGTCAGACTCAGCAGCTTAGTGAGGCTCTCAGCAACTTAGTGAGACTCTGTTTAAAGATAAAAACTAAAATAGGGATGGGTGTGTATGTAGCTCAGAGGTAGAATGCCCCTGGGTTCAAGCCCCAGTACCACACACACACACACACACACATAAATCTTTGTTTTAAAAGTCTTATTTAATTCTGTAACAAATGTTTTTTAACCAGACATTATCTATGGGTAGTGAAATTACCATTGGTCTTCTATACTATGCTGTATATTCTATTTCTAAATTTTTAGTAATAAAGATGCTGAAAATAAAATATGCTCATTGAATTATCAGAAAATGAATGTTTATAATTTTAAGGAATATAAGATCTAAGGTGCTTCTTAATCTGTTAAAACACGTTGGTAATCACATGCCAGCTGCTTATCAAGCTCAACTTCCTAGAGATTTCACCCATTCTCCCCCTTCTTGATTTCACTGTTTACTCTTCTATTCTTACAAGGGCCGAGTGCGGGTTATATTGGTGTTGCAGCAATGAATTCGAATAGAGAATACAAAATTGTATGTATCAGTCATGGATTAAGCCCATAGAGCGGGCTTATGCATCAATGGAGAAGAGACAGGCACATTCCTCTGATGTATGATATAGATCTTGTGCATTATGCAAATGTAGCTTTACAAATAATTTTAAACTAATTTTTGGGGGGTGAATTTTAAACAGAAAGTAGATCCAATGGGAAGGATCCATGCTTCCATGTGTGAATTAGTAAACAGGAGCGGTTGATCAGGAGAGAGACCTTCCAGAGACCCATGAACCCCGGAAAGGAAATTACCAGGGAAAACTACAGAACGTCCAAGAAAAGAAAATGAGAGGAAAGTCTTTGTGCCTTAGGTTAGGCAAATATTTCTTCAATACAATACTGACAGCATGATAACAACTAAAAATTGATCGACTGAACTTTTTCGGATTTAAAAGCTTTAGCTCTTAGAAAGAATCTGTTAAGAGAATACAAAGGCCAAAGACTAGGAGCAAATATTTGCAAATAACCTATCTGATAAATAACTTGCATCTGGAATATATAAAGAACTACCAAAATTCAATAACAAGAATAATAATTACAAACAAAAAATGGGCAAAAGTTTTGAGAAGATACTTCACCAAAGATGACAGACAGATAGCATGTGTTCTGGTGGAAGAACTGGGGCACAGACAGTGATTTGGGTTATGTAAAATGGTACAACCACTTAGGAAAACCATTTGGCATTTTCTGAAACAATTAAACATATTCCTCCCATGTGGCCTACATTGCACATGTAGGATTTACCCAAGGAAGATGAAAGTCTACACACACACAGACTTGTCTGCGGACTAAATAATCATGGCCACTGTACTGCAGTAGCCAAAATCTGGAAATCACTCAAATGTCCATCAACAGACGAATAATGTATGGTCTAGCCATAAATAATAATACTAGCCATTAATTAAAAGGAATGAACTAGTTATACATGCAACGTAAGACTAGCCATTAATTAAAAGGAATGAAATATTTATACACACAACATCACTGATGAATCTCAAAATAATTATGGAGTGAAAGAAGCCAGGCATAAAAGATTACAGATTGTATGATTCCAATTATATAAAATAATTCTAGAAAATGCAAAGTAATTTATAGTGACAGAAAGCACTGGTCACCTGAAGAAGGGGAGGTTAGGAGGAGGAATTCCCAAGAGGCTCACAGGAACTTCTGGAGGTGATGGACACATTTGTTTTGTTTTGAAGCAGGGTCTTGCTAAGTTGCTGAGACTGTCCTTGAACCTGTGATCCTCCTGTCTCAGCCTCTCAAGTACTGGGATTACAGGTGTCGGCCACCATGCTGGCTCACATTCATTATCTTGACTGTGGTAATGGTTGTCATGGTTTCATGGGTGTGTGTGTGTGTGTGTGTGTGTGTGTGTGTGTGTGTGTCACTTGTGCACTTTAAACATGTGCACTTTATTTTGTATCAGTAAACCCCAGTAAAACTATTTAAAAACTTTTTCCTTGCAGTGATTTTAAGGGTATAGTTGAGATGCTCTGTATACATGACACATAAATTCCAGCAAGTCACATAGCAATGAAAATACTTGCAAATGTCTACTATCAAAGTATTCTCTTCAAAGCATGAATCTCTTTGGAAAAACAATTATTTTCTCATTTAGCGTTCCTGTCACCAGAAACTTACAAGCTCATCAAATGTTATTTCTTTAAACATATCATCTAACCAACACAATTTTGACCATCACGTGTCATCAGAAAAGGGTGGCAGATTTGAAATATTTGTCTTTTTGTGAAAGAAGTCTGTGTAAATACTCTACATATTCGACAAATGTTCCAAGTTTTTCCCACAAATTGCAGATCTGTGGGCAGCAGATGTGGGAATGCAGGTGCATTTCAAAGCCATCTTCATGACTGTGGACTGTTTAGACCAACTGATGAAAGAGCCTGCCTCCTAACATGGTGGGGGAGAGCTTGGATATGTTGTACAAGTATTTGCTTCTCCCAGATGTCGAAAGGCACCCTGTCACCAGAGAGCCTGCATCCAGGAGGAGGCAGGGCTGTCTGACTCAGGACTTTCAGGAACCTCCATCCAGGTGCTGACAATCCAGAGCATGAAGCTGGCTTATTATCACTGACCTAAAAACATGTCAAGACCAGAGATTTCACACGTCCCTTCTGGAGACCTTGATGGGGCGCCACTTGCTTTTGACTCTAGGGATGACGCTGTGGCTTGTGGGTGGAAGGTGCACAGTCCACAGGAGAGACTCGGTTTTCACTGTAACTCAGCATTACCTGTCATTCAGAGCAACTCTATGTCAGAGCTGCTAGTAAAAGTGACAGCATGAGGTAGAACAACGATATTGTGATGACAGCCCCGATCCTGTTGAGCACACTGCTGCTCCGCATGCAGGGCTGCGCACATGCTCACTAAACTCCTTTAATTGTCATTGTACAAGTTTGCATATGTGTGTATGTATGTATGTATGTATGCATGTATGCATGTATGTATGTATGTATGTATTTTGGCACTGGGGATTGAACTCAGGAGCATTCTACCTCAGAGTTACATCCCCAGCCCCACTCCTTTTCTCCCCAAGTGGCTGAGGGTCTTGCTACATTGCTGAGGCTGGCCTGGAACCCATGAGCCTCCTGTCTCAGACTCCCGAATGGTGAACTTACAGGCAGGCCAGAGAGCTCTGTTCATTTTACAGGCTTATCGCCAGCAATTTGAACTTCACTTTATTTTATATATACATATATATATATATATATATATATATATATATATGTATATACATATATATAATGTAAATAGGTTAATGTACATAAATTTTTAATTCAAATTATTTATTTTTGTTTTATTTTATAATTATATAGGTGACACTGATTACAAAATAAAGTTAGTTTAACTGTATGAAACAAATTAGCCTTGGCAAATTTTACAGATTTTCTATGTGCTAAATGACTTTTAATATGAAAGGTAGTAAATAATATAATCTAGGATTATTAGTAGATGATTTCGTTTTATTCATTCTATTGTAAATTACCAATGGCACTAGAAAACTATGCTGTCTTTTATGTTCATTTTGCATAAATTATTTGCCTGTAACAACTGAGAAACTAATCTTGGACTTAACATCTCACTTTCTAGAAAAGGCTTTTAGAGAAAACAACTGCTGTTGGTATAAAATTTAAATCTGCTTTGATGGCCTATCAATCTTAGGCACTAGGATATGAAAAAGGCATATGTACTCAAAAGACAATAACAACTACCTAGGAACATGTGTAACGTACTTCTACCATATGGCGAAATTACGTCCTTTGTTATTTTACAGAATGACATTCCTATTTCTTGGCCCACAAGAGTATTTAGTGATTGCTTAGAATGTTTTTGGGGGCCCATTTCTACAATAATCCTTATAACATCTGTAAATGGGGGCTTTCGTTAGAAGACACTTTAATATTTTAACATTCATAGTAAACCTGGAGTCACCTTAGCTTAAGGCAACTCTTAAGAACGCAGACTCTGGAATCACCTGCCTGGCCCGGATCTCTTCTCCACTGTAGCCATGTAGGCAAATTGCCTATTTCTTAGTGCCCAGGTCCCTATCTGTAAGCTGAGGAGGCTGTGGTCACTCCACATGGAAGAATGTGAGGGTTCAATGAGACAACACAGGTGAAGGACTGAGAACAAACACCCGTGAGTGACCATCAAGTGCTGTGCGAGTAGCTGCTCTGCGTGCTCATCTTAGATGAACACGGGCATTGGGCCACCACTCCGCTTGGCTCTGTCATGTCTCGTTCTGGTGAAGAGAGTCTACTCTTCCTGAGTGGCAGTGGTGCACTGTGTGTGCTGTCTCGTAAGAGCCAATCACACACACGTCTCTTCCCAGCTCCACCCTCAGTACATTATGCGGGGAGCTTGAGGTTGCCCACAGTGGGAGTATATACACCATAGACATTGGGAGACAAAACACACAAATCAGGACTCACTACTGGGTAAAGTAGCCTTCAAGATACAAATAATTTAAGGAAGTTTGAAACAGAGCAATAGTCTTACTAATATAAATTTTGCATTCTTTCCCCATTTAATTTATATTCAAGATCTAATTGACAAAATATTTTTTTTCAGTACCGGGGATTGAACCCAGGGGCGTTCTACCTCCGAGCTACACCCCCGGCCTTATTTTTTATACTTTATTTTGAAACCGGGTCTCATGAAGTTGCGGAGGGCCTCACTAAGTAGCTGAGGCTGGCCACAAACCCGGATCCTCCAGTGTCCGCCTTCCAAGTACTGGGATTACAAGCGTGCGCCACCATGCCCGGCTTGATAAAATATTTTTAAATATATATTTCCAACATGATGTTTGTCGACAGCATTAAATGATATCATTAACAAAATTAAATTGGTCTTCTAAGTACATCCTAAAACCAATCACGCACTCCACAAATGTACAAAAAGCACTGAATAGAAGCCTTGTGCTGCAGGTCACAACAGACCCAGAGGAGGGCGTGCCCCCAGGCTCTGGGGCAGGGCCCTGCAGGACAACAGACTTGGCTGCAGCCGCAGGAGGGGCTGGGTTGAGAACTTTGTAAGGAAAGAGGGAGCCTAGCCCCTTGGGCTATGGGAGGAAGATAGTCTCCATCCACTGAGGATATGAAAGCCAAACCCATACTATACATAGCCGTAGTTCCTAAATATTTATACTACTGATATACTATAAGAATTTGAAGCTAAACAAGTCGGGCGTGGTGACGCACGCTTGTAATCCCAGTACTTTGGGAGGCGGAGACCGGAGGATCAGGGTTCACGGCCAGCCTCAGCTCTCTCTATCTCTCTCTCTCCCTCTGTCTCTCTCTCTCTCTCTACTTAGTGAGGCCCTCCGCAACTTCGTGAGGCACGGTTTCAAAATAAAGTATAAAAAATAGGGCCGGGGGTGTAGTTCAGAGGTTCAATCCCTGGTACCGCAAAAAAAAAAAAAAAAAAAAAAAGAATTTGAAGCTAAAAAACTGACAAACCAAAAAGCAGTCCAAGAACAGTGAAGACTAGGGGCACATGGATGGCAGTAACACAGGCCTCAGCACTGGGCCCACCATCACACAAACAGTCCAAGACATGAATTGAGATAAGTAACTACGGATGTAAGAGAACAAATAAATGAAAACAATCAAAGAAGGACAAGGCCAGCCCCAGGAAGAATCAAGAGACCAGCACAGGTAAGTACCGAGTGGATGAAAAATACTACTGAAAGATCCCATGTATTTTCCTACAAAAACACACCTTTGGGCACATGACTTCCTATAATTGCGATTCTGACAGTACCAAAATGCAGAGAAATTATTTCTTTTCCTCTTTTCTTTCTCAGTAGAGCTATATCTTTGACCTAATCCTGAAGAATTTTAAAATTCCACCCTTCTTAAAGTCAGGCCCAACCAAATGACTATGTAGAGCACTAGAGAGAATTCTGTTCATTCTAAGATTTGCAGGGGTGTAAAGGTGACAATAGTTTTCTCCAAGTCCTTCGCTTGATTTGCAACCAACCAGGAAAATAGTAAAGATGTGGTGTGTGTGTGTGTGTGTGTGTGTGTGTGTGTGTGTGTGTGATTGGGTTTGCGTGTTATTTATATGTGTGTGAAAAAGAATACAATTGAGTTTAGAAGAAAACAAAAGCATAAGAAAAATGACATTTCTGCTGTGTGTCCCCAAAGCATTATCGTACATGGAAAATGTAGACATCTTTAAGTAAGAATTAGTGATTTGTCTACATTGTAAACTTGCAGCTTTTTCTTAGGGTAGTAATCAATGGTCCCTCTGTAAACTCTTTCTTAATATTTTCCAGTAAATAAATAAGGCAATTCCCAATTTTAATGGAAAGCAATTGAACTTGTGGAAACAACAAAGCAGCTATTTAAGTAACAATGAATTGGAATTTTATGAAATTGATTGCAAAGATAATTTATAAAGTATAAATATCATGTCTAAATAGAGTAAAAAGCAAAGAGAGTAAGACTGAGTATCTGCTATGGACTAGACACTATACTAATAACTTATTTTCATTATCTCTTGTCGTCCTACTAATGATCCTGTGGGATAGGTAATATTCCCATTCATCTGTTGAGGAAACAGAGGCTTAAGGACATAAGCTAACTTGCCTAAGGTCAAAAAGTTCAAAAGTGATAGAGTACATGTTAAAATGCATCTGGCTGATTTAAGTTTGAGTTTCGAGTGACATCCAACAAGCATTAAGAACTCCAAAAGTAGAGAATGATTTGGAAGTGCAGGGGAAATGGCAAAACATCTGAAGGAAAAGCTATGTGTCCTACACAGCATGCACTTTTGGAAATGATACCTTTAAGACCAACTAAAGAATGAAAAATTGCCCTGTATGTTGGATGTGGTGGTACACACTTATAATCCCAGTGACTTGGGAGGCTGAGATAGGAGAATTACAAGTTTGAGGCTAGCCTGGGCAACTTAACAAGACCCTGTCTCAAACTACAGAAGGGGAGGGGTATGTAGCCCAGTGGCAGAGTGCCCATGGATTCTATCCTGAGTACCACACACACACAAAAAAAAATAAGAATAAAAATAGCTGTCACTTAATCCATTACCAAATATGATATATCTTAGATATTTCTCTGAAAACTTTTGTTATGACATGCAATACTCTTAAGTGTTCCACCCAGCAGTCAGTTCATCATGTACAAATTTAATGTACATTACTCTTTTTCATAGCACGTCACAAGTGTTGAGTGTTTTCTTGACTCCACAATCTCTTATCAGCCCTGTGGTGGCTCTGTCTTTTATGCTACCTTATCTGTGAAGGTTTTCTCTGACACCCTCTTTCATTTTTGGAAAAATTACCATATGCTCTAAGATGGTTAATTTTAAGTATCGACTTAAGGGGTATGCAGGAAGCTAATGCAGTACTATTTTCAGTATATGCGTGAGGGCATTTCTAGAGGAGATAGGCACGGACCAGTAGACCCACCCTAACCCAGTGGGGTGGGACTGCACCATCCGACTGATGGAGGCCTGGACAGAACACAGAGGCTGGGGCAAGGGGTCCTCTGACCTGGCCGGAGCCATGCTGCTGACTTCCGGAGTTCTCGGGCTTGCGGTTGGCTTGGCCTGTCATAGGACTCCTTAGTCACTATGATCATGTAAACCAATTCCCCTAATAAATCCCTTCAAGCATCTATTTTTTCATATATATATATATATATCCTGTTGGTCCTGTCTCTCTGAAGAACCCAGATTAATATGCCGTGCTAAGTACCACCTAGTCCATGTCTGTATACACAACTTAACAACACTTCTTAGAATGGATCTTCCCGCAAGGCAGAACTGGGGCCAGTCTCTATCTAAACCCTGGCTCTCTCACATTGCCTCCTTCTGTAAAGTGGAGATAATAACAGGATTGCTATGAGACTGAGTTTTTATATGTGTCTAGAACAATGCCTACCACATGGCAAAGTACTGTCTCAAGTAAGAGCTGCTCTTAGTATAGTCATCTTTACAACCACCACCTTGTATAAAAAGACTATACTTGGTTGTTGACTTCAAGCATGAATAAAGGTTGAGCCATTTAGTAAGTCTGTTCTTAGACAACTGGTTACATTTGAAACATCCATGTCTCTCCGATGTTAAATACTTTCCGATCCAAAATGTACAAAGCTAATCTATTCTGAAGGACTCTTTTTTCCAGCCCAAAGATGTAACAGGCATTACTATCCTGTTAGTTTCTTGTATCATATCAAAAGGTTTCTTTAAAATCATAATATGTATGAGAAATTAGTTAACTCTTTTAGTTTTAAAAGATTCAATCTTTATAAATGGCTATTCTCCATTGATAGTACTTCCAACTTAAATGGTTATTTTCTGTTGATTGTACTTCCAACTGTCACTTAACTCAATAAATGAAATGGTGATGTTGGCAGAGACATGCCTCTTTAATTTAATAAAAGTGATGCAGTCTAATGCATCTAAAGATGAAATAAAGAAAAAGACATAATGAACGTGTTTATGGCCCTGTGTCCTGTCTCTTAGATAGGTCTGTTAATCAAACAAGATCACTGATCCAGAGAATAATAAAACCCACCATTACATTATGGTGCTTGGTCTGAGAAACAGTTTTCACGGGGTTAACATGCTTCTATTAAGGGCCAGATTGCTCGCGGGCAGACATGTTTTGAATTTCCAGGATCTACACACTTGATCTGACTTCACAATAGCCAACAATTAAAGGGTACTTTGTACAGCAGAATGCTTTTGACATTCCACAGCTTTCCAGAAAGAAGCAGTATGTTCAGGGAAAGGCAAGGAGCCTATACATTGTTGATTAACTGCCTGGGACAATGCATACTGCAAGGTGCTTTTCCTAGTGAAAAATATGCTCAAAACCCCAACGCAAACTTACTCAGAGAACCTCAGGCGGGTGCAGGGTGGTGAGCAGAATTCAGGCCTACGCCTTCCCTAGCGGTTCAGACAGCACTGATGTGTTCAAGTGAGTGAGGTTCTGAGAGCCCCCCGCAAGGAACTCACTGCTATCTCATTGAAACTAACATAAATTAGGAGCTGTTTTCTTTTAGTTTTGATTTACAAGGATGCTTGAATCAACAAAGCAAAAAATAAAACACTCATCACTTTAGAGAAGATTCATGCATTGCTACCCTGCGGTGAATTGGGCGGGGCCTCTGTGAAGACGAACTGGTCCACGCTCAGGACGTTTCTGAACAGTCACTGAATGGTGGCTCCCTCTTCCTCACAGCAACACGCCCCTGGTGGGTGTGAAGCCTGAGTCATCACTACTACTTGGTACAGGACTGTGAAATGCAGCGCATACAACAAACAGTAAGGGGTTAAAGTTTTCCTTATTCATTTCAGTAGATGGTATGAAATATAAGCCTGATGCTCAAACATTCAACTAATCATTCATTTTATTTTTCTAACAAATCCATACACTGAAATAAATGCAAAATATCAGAATTGTTTTTTATTTCTTCCAAGGCACTTTAGGCATTTCCTAAAATATGTACAACCAGGAGTCGCTGTTACTAGTTCATATGGAAACATACATTGAAAAAAAAACTGAGTGACTTCATTCAAAAGGTTCTAAATGTTGAGTCATCAAAAAGGCAAAGCACTTACGTTAGCACAGTGTAAGGCCAAAGCACAGAAGACAGCGAACATCTTGAAGTTGTTCTCGTCCGTCTTGGAGAAGGCACTGCCGCTGATTTTGTTCACCATCTGCACCACACCAATCACGCTCCCGCGGCTCACGATGGGCATGCACAGGATGTTCCGGGTGGTGTAGCCTGTGTACAAGTCCACTTCCCTGCGGGAATGTGAGGGACAAGTGGTCACCGCAACAAAAGAATTAGGCAGAAGGAAAGAAGCGACATTGTCCATCACGAGTCTCAGCTCAGTTTTGCAGCTCACGTGTTTCTACTAGAAATGGCTCTTAGGGCGCTATTAGATTCTGAATTTAGGTACAAAGTAATATCTGAAAGTGTTTTATTAAAACTTTTCAGGACTATTCTAACATAGAGAGCTTTTAGGGCAGTCTCTATAGGTGGCTTCCAGCTTCTCTTTGGATTTTCAGTGTCCAGCATCACTAAAGAAACAGACAAATAAGACAGACTCGGAGAAAAAAATACAATAAATTTGGTAACATGATTCCTTTGAAATTGGCCATATTTATGAGATGTAAATTGCTAAAGAACTTAAATGGGAGTCATCTCATTATAACTTTAGAGCAAGGGTTACCAAACTTCACTCCATGGGCTCAACTAGTCCACTCTTGTTTTATAAAATTTTTCACGGAATACAGCCACAGCATTCATTGTGAATTGTCTGTGTGATCTGTGACAAAGGCCTATGGCCTGTAAAGCCAAAGCCACTTACTAGCTGGTCCTGAATGAACAAGGCTGTGCTGACTCCTGATCTGAACAAATGACTTTGGAAAACAGAACTGAATTCCATAGCAATAGCCATAGAGCCGTCATGTGTGGTCAGCATGCACCATCTTCAGTGCCTGGCTGCCCTCAGTCAGCCTCCTGTTCCTGAGATTCGTCTATGCGCTGCATGTGTAGCTCAGTCCTTATCATGGCTGAGTAGTAATCTCTGCTAAATGGCTAATTCACATTTGGTTTATCCATTCCCCAGTTAATGGACAATAGTCTTTGTCAGTAGCCAGTTGCTGGCAATTTTGAATAATACCGCCTTGAAGATTTGCATATAAGCTTTTGGGTGGAGCTATGGTTTGGATATAAAATGTCCCCTAGAGAAGCTCACGTGTTAGATGGCGCAGCCAGACTTGGAGGTGGGACACGGCTGGAGGAGGGGGATCACTGGGGGCATGGCCTTGGAGACGATCTCCATCCCTGACTCCTTCTTCTCTCTCATTCTCTGATTCTGGGCCACCATGACGTGACAGTAGCTTTTCCTTTGCCATGCTCTGCTGCTGGGCCGTTTTTGCCTTGGAGCCGGCCAATCCTGGACTGAGCTCTGACACAGCCCTACATAGACCTTTGTTTCTCTAAGCTGTGCTTGTCAGGCATTTTGACCACAGCAATAGAAAAGCTAACTAAAACAGAAATTGGTAGAGAGAAGCAGGGTCGCTGCTCTGTCTAAACCTGATCAGGTGGTTCAGGAAATGCTGGAACTGGTTTGTGGGAGGAATTGGAAAGGTTTGGAAATGCTGGCTGGAGAAGTCTTAGAATGTTGTAAGCAGAGCTTAGTGGGTGATTCTACTGGGAGCACAGAAGACCAGAATGCCAACACAAATGTAAACAGTAAAGACTATGCTCATGAGGTTTCAGAGAACAAAGGAGACTCCATAGGGAAACAGAACAGATTCCACGTGTTATATTCCAGCAAAGAACTTATCATATTTTTTCTCATGTCCTGTGACTTTCTATGAGGCTGAATTTAAAGGCGATGAACTAATTAACCTGGTGGAGAAAATTTCAAGTCAGCAGAGCATACAGGTAGTTGCATGGGTATTGCTGGTGACTTTTAGTCAGATTTACTGTGGGAATTGAGAGCCAGAAACAGAGCAAAAATATTAAAAGATTTTTCAATTTGGCCAGAAAAGTATGTGAGAAATTGGGGCCAAGGAAGGTGTGGTTGTTGAAGACATTAACAGCCCTAAAGACAAGTTAAGTACTTTTCACAGAGAAAATAGAAAAGTTGCAATGAGGGCATGTCAGTTCCTAAGAAGTTGTTTCCCCAGGACTCCTTTTACTGTGCTCAGCTGTCCAGGCACTCAGATGCCACTATATTACTGGACCGGGGGGGGGGTGGTGGCTACTGCTCGAGATAGTGGCAAACCTTGGCACAGTCCACATGGTGCTAGAGTTAAGAGGTTATGAAGGCTTCTACCCAGATTTCAAAGGAAGGCCTTAGATCCCAGGAAACAAGTAGCAGGGTTGGAATCCCTGCAGGCAGGCCCTGAGGGGGCAATTTGAAGCTGTGAGAGTAAAGCCCGAAGCTGCAATGGAGATCCTAGGAATTAAGAGATGTCAGGAACATGGAATGTCTGCTGACAAAGGCTTCAGGTTGTGAACAGAAGAGCCAAGCTAAGAGCGCAGCCACACCAGATGCAACCAGCAAGACCCCAGGGGTGGGGCTGCCAAAGCCCTTTGGAGATCACATCTCACCACACCACCATGTGCCCTGAATGCCAGACCTGGAGCTATACAATGGAATCTTTGTCCTGCTGGGTTTGTCTTGTTCTGGTCCCATCCCCTCTTTGTCTGCCCCTTTCCTCTCTTTGGAATGTGAATGTTTACTCTGGGCCATTGTTATGTTGGAAGCATGTGAGTGGTTTCTCTTTTACTATTTCAGGGTCTCACAGTCAAGGGTTTGCCTTGGGTCTCATCAGAGGTTTTGGACTTCTCAGCAATGTTGGAACTACTATGCCTATGAGGAGTCTTGAGATGAATGTATGCATTCTGCAATGTGAGATGGTCATGAGCTTCTGCGGCCAAGGGAGGAATGTGATGGTTTGGATAAAAAAGGTCCCCCATAAAAGCTCACGGGTTAGACAACGCAGCCAGGTTCAGAGGTTAGGACATGGCTGAAAGAAGTGGATCAGTGAGGGTGTGGCCTTGGGGTCTATATTTGTCCCTTGCCCCCTCACTTCCCTCTCTCTCTCTCTCTCTCTCTCTCTCTCTCTCCATCCTGGCCCCAATGAAAACGAGAGCAGCTTTTCTTCTACCAAGCCCTGCCACTGAGCAGTTCAATCATGGACTGACCTATGAGGTTGTGAACCCCAAATAAACCTTTCTTCCTCTAAGTTGTGTTTGTTAGGTATTTTGTTCACAGCAACAGAAAATCTGTCTAAAACAGCAGAATGTATGTTTTAATTTTTCTTGCAGTAATATCTAGTAGTAGCACTAATAGATCATACACTAAATGTATCATTTTCAAGAAATTGTACAAATATTTCCCTAAGGGGTTGTACCATTATACATTCCCAACAGCAAAGTATGAGGTTCCCAGTTTCTCCACATCTCATTGCTAATCCTTTCTAATGTCAATCTTTTAAAATTTCAGCCATTCGCATTGGTATGTATGGTATGTAGTAGTATCTCACTGTCAAACTTACACCCTCTTCACTTTCCATGTGTTGTTGTTTTTTTGTGGTACCGGGGATTGAACGCAGGGGCGTTCTACCTCCACGCTACACCCGGCCCTATTTTTTATACTTTATTTTGAAACCGGGTCTCACGAAGTTGCGGAGGGCCTCACTAAGCAGAGAGAGAGAGAGAGAGAGAGAGAGAGAGAGAGAGAGAGAGAGCTGAGGCTGGCCACGAACCCGGATCCTCCAGTCTCCGCCTCCCAAAGTACTGGGATTATAAGCGTGCGCCACCACGCCTGGCTCTTTCCATGTGTTTAATGGCCATACGTGTATCTCCTTTTTGTCAAGTATCTGTCAAAATTGGATTATCGTGTTATTATGTTGTAAGAACTTTTTTATATTTTAGATACAAATATTTTTTCAGATATAGGTTTTGCAAATATTTTCTCCCAATCTGTTGGTTGTCTTTCATTTTCTTAAAAGTCCAACTCATAAATTTCTATATAAAGAATTTATGTAAGGATATGCAAACATTTTTTGATATTTAAGCAAAGAAATGACAAATTTGTTTTCCAGAAAAGTAAGATTTTTAGTATATCCTTAATTTATTGTTAAAATATATTACCAGAATATAGCTGTGCTTATATATAAATTATGCATACTTGACATTAATTAATTTCCTTCAAAAAGCTTCCAGTTGCTTATTTCACTTATTTCCTAAAGTAGACCTAATGTTTGTACTAACTGAACCCTGTTATCAAAATATCTGAAATATGACACCCTAACATTCATAACATCCATCGTGAGACTTTAATTTCTAGAAATTTATTAAAACAAGATTATATAAATATTTCTAGTTCTCTAACAAAAGTGAAAATGAAATAAAAATCTTTATGAGCCAATATTAATATCCAACTTTAATAGTATCCAGTAAAAGCTGCAGATTATTGATTTCCTACTTTCTGCCAGGCAATGTTTCTAGGCTTTTTGAGAAATATTACCTGTAATTTTTTTTCTTTGGTGGGGGAGGGACTGGGGATTGAACCAAAGACATTCTACCTCTGAGCAACACCCTCAGCCCTTTTTATTTTTTATTTTGAAATAGGGTATCTCACTAAGTTGCTGAGGATCTTGCTAAGTTGCTGAGGCTGGCTTTGCACCTGTGATCCTTCTGTCTCAGCCTCCCAAGTACTGGGATTATAGGTGTGCACCACCACACCCGGCTTATTACCTGTAATCTTAAAAAAAAAACCTATAAACTAGCCATTATTGTACTCATTTTAATGATGAGGAAACTGAGGCTCAGCAAGATTATGGAATTCATCCTAGCTGACTCTAGAGCTAATAAATAATAGAACCATAATTCCAAACCAGGCTTGTCAATCTCAAAAGTATGCATTTTTATCAGGGTGCAGTGTAGCCTTCTAGCATATGACTTGATAAAGATTGTGGTGCCACAAAATTATGACACTATAGTGAAGAAAAACCACAATAGTTCCACTTATTAAACTCTTGCTATTAATTGTTTTTTTAACATTATACACATCTATAGCTGGATGTCATGAAATATGACTAGCTTAGAATCCATCATTTCATAAATATCCAAATATACTGACTGCTGATAATAGAGCTGGTTCACTGAAAAAAAAAAAAAAACGAAGGAGGAAATAACTGGGACAAAAAGGACTGGAGCTCCCTGGAAGAGGTGTCAATGAGTTGGATGTTAAAGGAGAAACCGACTGAGAATAAACTCTCTCACCTGTTGAAGCGTGGATCTGCGTAGGCATCTGGAATGTTCAAGACTTCCCCTGTTCTGGCTACTTGACCGGCGATTCCTTTCTCGATTGAAAATCTGCATATAAAAAAGAGAGGGACATGCTCTTTAAAATATTGCTGTTATAGAATAATTCTGAAATATCTCACTACTATCAAATATTGAATTTAACAGCCTTGTTTTATTTTAGATGCATATAATTTATATCCTAAACCATCTCATAATGTGAGCATAAAACCACCACCAGGTGACCACTGGAGAACCTGTGATCCTCCTGTTTTGAGATGTAATTAGTAATATGTTGGAATCAAATTGGATCACAAATTGAAATTTAAAAATGAACTACTGATCTCCAGCACTGACCATAAGAGTAGTCCCTTATATCTGCAAAGTGCCTTATAATTTACAATATGCTTCAACAAATTTTCCCAGTGGATTCTCAATGAAGTATGAACTGAGGCCTATATAGGTTCACTGATGTGCCAACATTACTAAAATAACAGCGGCACAAAAACAACTAGAAGGCAGGTCTACAGCACTGTGCTTTCCTCCACATGTATCAGAAAACTCAAAGGCATAACTATGCCTGAATCTAGGGAGGTGCAGGACTTAAATTTCATGTTGTTTTAGAAACAGCATAGAAGTTTTTTTTGCTTGACTATTTTGTTGATTTTTTAAAACAAACAAAATATATGCATTAACTAATTATATTTAATTATACTTTTATCATCTATCATCAATATTTTTCCTTTTGAAAAATATTCTCACATTTATAAATATTTTTCATTACAATAGTATCACATACGTGCACTCATCTTAAAAGTTAGTTAATTAAGGAAGACATCAACAACTCACAATACCTATGATTTTCAGTAGTTCAAAAACAATTTTCATGACATTACATTATCGACATATTAGGAAACAATTATTCCTGAAGTGGAGCTTCCCATGACGTAAGGATTAGCCAGAAAACGCAAAAGAGCATTGACAAGAGAATTAAAACGTCAAAAAGTGAACCGAGCTGGACTGCACAGAGAGGCTGTCTTCTTTGTTTCCTCAGGCTTTGAACAACACGTGCACAACACATCAGACCCCATGAGCAGAGACTGCCCGAGCCACTCCAGAGCTCTGCCTTTCTGTCTCGTCTGAAGGCAGACTCGACTGCAGGCAGCTTTTATTGGAGCTCTGGAGAGTAGAAGCCCATTGTTAAACAGCAGGTCCCTAGGTGCATGGCTGCACCAACCAGTCCTCTTAAAGTTATAGTGACCACTTCCCCTGTTTTTTCCTATTCTTGTAAACTCAGGCTTTAAGTTATTACTTTCAAAATTAAATTAGATCAATACCAGGAGAGTTAGGCAACACTCAGACCTTAAGCAAGAGAAATGGATTTAACTGAATTATTATACCCAGCCTGACAGGCTGAGATCTAGAAGACACGCAAACAGAAAATGAAACAAACAAATTTTAAAAACCCAAACACCTATATAGTGCCCGTAGGTCAGAATTATGTGAGGGGAACATAGGGTCTGTTAGCCTAGAAACTGAACCAAACTGCCCAGGGTGGACAGCAGCGGTGACAGCCTGGGGTGGCCACACTGTGCTTCCATGATACCAGTGTCCTTTCATGACTGGCTGCCCAAATGAATAGCAATTCTTAGTTAATAAGGAACAATGTTTTCTAGAGAACTGATCTCACTACGTAGACGAGCTCCAGTTAAACAAGACACGGGACAAAAGGAATGCAGTGTTGACAGGAAGCTCTGACTTGGGACTCTTCAAGTCTATGACAGTGCTCCTCGCAGGCTTCCGGGCTGGGATGCGACTGAGCTACCTCCAGCAAATAAACCCCCTTCTGTTCACTTAAGTGACCATAGCTGCCACTTGGGGAACAAAGAAGGCTTTCATTCCAAAGTGCAAATCAGTCGATCAAACCAATTGGTCAGTTACAGAAGGTGTGTAAACCATCAGTTATACCAGATCCATCTCCTCTACTGTCTGGACGGTGAGGCGGCCCCACGGGCTGGGCAGAGGCGGGGGCCACGCTGGGTAAGTCCACCCTGGCTCCTAAACATGGGCAAACCTGCGGACTCCAGGCGGAGTGTACCTTTACCTACCTGGGAGCACTAGTAAGTTTTTCCAACATGATTTCCAAAAGGACCGCCTCCGGAAGACGGCGTTTCCAGGAGTGACGCTAACGCTTCCTAGGCGCGGATTCGCTGGCACTGCAATGTCATTCCCAGAAGCACTACCTTCAGGAGGCGGGTCCTGGTGGGAATGATACCACAGTATGACAAGTATTGTCAGCACACCTGTGAATAGGCACAGAAAAGTGGGTGACGGGACACCTGCACGGCGGTGCTGAGAGCGGAGCACGCTCCGCGCGAGCTGTACCTGATCTCCTTGGTCTTCTTGAACACGGGCTTCCCTTCCTTCTCCTCGCCAATATCAAAAAGGTCCGAGTACAGCTCCTTGTTCTTGTGGTCCACCTGGAAAAGCGCACAGCGGTCGGCGTTCACCAGGTTTTTTGCATATATCTAAAGACAAAACGCAAAACGAGAGTGAGCGCATGAGGAACGCAAAGAATCGACAGGTAAAGCTCACTATGAAATAAATATTAGTTTTAGCTAGTCTGTACTCTAATCGGGTAGGCCATGAGCATTGTAAGTAATTAATATGTAGATATTATGTGTGTGTGATATAATGGATGAGTGATTGTTAAGTGCTAATACTAGTACTTGCCACAGAACAAATAAATACCGGAAATGCACCCAAGCGGTCTGTTCTCGGGCTGAGAACTGCACACTTTCATAGGGGGCGGTAAGCAGCCACCACCTTCCCAAGAGCCCGCCGCTGAGGACAGACCGCATTCTGCCTGGTTGGTGTCAAAGTGTAAAAAATACGAAATATGACCTCTAAAGAGATGGACCGTTTGCTATTTGAATTAGCTAAATATTATTTGCTATAGTGTCTAATAATAATTTGTACAATTATTAAGTATTTACCACGTGCCAGACATATTTATACATTTTATGTGCATTGATTTACTTAATCCTCACAATACAAAGAATAAGTTAGGGAAAGATTTATCCCCATTTTACGCATAAGGAAAATTGAGACACTGAGTGGTAATCTAACTCGTCCCAGTATTATGTGGCAAGTGAATGGGGCAGCTAGTGTTTAGACTTGTACTAGCTGTACTTCTATGGCCCATGCATCTAAGAACAAATATCCTTTCCCATTTCTAAATGAAAAACTGTGTATTCATTTCATCATTCACCTGTTCATTTTGTCCACAAAATATTTCTTTAATGCTTAACGCAGCCCACTGTCTTTAGGGACGGGGCCTACGGTTGTGTCATAAGGACTGTGTTACACATACTGAAATTCTGGCTACTTCAACGATCCTGATCATAGCCAGGACACTGCTCCATAGAGTAAAGCATTAATTTTCAGAGAAAAGCAGCCATGACCAAATTGATGCAAAAAGACCATGGGCCACCTTGTGGCCAGAGGAAAATAGAAGATCCCATGTAAAACTGACAGATTTAATAAAAACAGCTCAGCTAGGTCACGCTCCTTGCTCATCCTCAGATCACACAGTCGTGCTTATTGCTACCATGGTCCACACGCATTCAACTCAGCAAACATGGTTGCGCCCACGACGCGGGCAGGGTGCTGAGGACAACCAGCCTCAGACTTCAGTTCTCTCTGGCCTCCACTGGTCGGGCAGCTCTATAAAGCAGCGGCTGATCTCCAGTGTACACAGTTTTTTGGGACACAGCCCTGTTCATCCGTGTCTGAATCCTCCCTCCATGGCCGCCACAGCTGCAGAGTTCAGTAGTTGCAAGAGAGTAGAGCGTCGCCCACAAAACACACATCTGTACGTTTGCCTTGTACACAAGCAGTTTGCCAACCCTTAGCTTAGCACACACAAAAGCTCCAGAGCCTAAACCTCGCTAGGTATTGGAGGAAGGACGAGGGACGCCTAAGCGGCAAGGGTGTGAAGGAAACGGGCTGTCGTTGGCAAACACGGCAGAGTCACGAGACCGTGTGTTGTCCAGTAACGGGAATAATCCTACACCACTGAAGATTAAATTGTTTTTGCTGCAATGTATAACCTTAGTGCCTAAGGTCTTGTTTGTTGCTTAATAAATATTTTGGCATAAATGCAATAGTAATTGTAAAAAATTTGGAGGAGATGGAAAATTTTCTACAAAAATAAAATAAGGTTAGAAGGAACTGAAAAATATGAATCCAACTAGAATCATAAAGACGACTCAAAAATTGCAAAAGAAACATTTCCATAAAAGACACCAGGCCCATAGTTTCAACTATGAATTCTTTAAAAATCTTCAACAGCTGGGAGTGGTAGCACAGGCCTGTAATCCCAGCTACTCAGGAGGCTGAGGCAGGAGGGTCGCAAGTTTGAGACCAGCCCAGGCGACTTAGCAAGTGAGACCTACCTCAAAATAAAATAAAAAGGGCCAGGGATATAGCTCAGTAGTAGAAGGCTTGTCTACTATGCATGAGGCCCTAGGTTCGACCCCCAGTACTACAAAAGAAAAAACAAAAACAAAAACAAACTAACAAACAAACAATACCCCCCCCAAAAAAACCACTTCAATAAATTTCCATGAACTTAAAACTTCTAAACTCAGAAGTGAGCAAAATTTTTTCCAGTTATTTTTTATAATCCCTGCTATGTCACTCACACTGAGAACTATGGGCCCGGCGTCTTTTGTGGAAATGTGAAGGGAGTGATGTGTTACAGACGCTGGTGGCTTATTAATCCTGATTGAAAAAAAATGAACCTCAGCCTGGGGCTGGCATGGCCATCGCTGTCAACATGGGGAGCGGAAGTGCCTGAGTGACCACAGAACAGCAAGCTGAGCAGGGAAACAGAGGCGCATCCCTGGAAATGGACTCCGAGCCCCATGTCCAGTACTACAGAAGCCTGACTGTCCCGGGCTCTCCAGTGATGGGCGGAGCAGAGCCCCTTTTATTCTCTCAAGCTGATTTAAAGAGTTGGTGATTTCTGATGAGCAAGAGAATGCAGAGTACCTATGAATATATAAAATAAATTTGAAAGTCCAATTCCCTGATTGTCCACTAGCAGCTGGGCCACCTGGCCACAGAGCCTCTGAACACAACAGAGCCTCTCCCTTTGTAGCAGGACCAGTGACGAGGAGCTGCTCTTGCCATCTGGCTCATCTGCTTACCCTTACGTACTTTTGGATATATGAATGTTTATAAACACACAAAATATCAGAATTATCCCATCAAGGTTAAGATATTAAAGTTAAGAACAAGATAAAGATATATCATAACTATTAGCAATTAGGCTCATGGGACTAAGGATGCTACCGCCAGCGATGCTCAGGGCAACCCCGTTAGGGATGAACTGCTTCACCCAAAATGTCACTGTCACCCCACTGAGAAACACCAGATGAGATGAAATGATCGCCGAGGAATCTGGAGATAACCCACATTTCTCATCTGGAAGTAAGAACCCGTACTTTCGAACATCCTAGCCGCAGTCCCCTTACTCTTCTAATCTAGAGTTATTGTTCAAAACACAGACCTGCTCTGAGTCCTCTGGCCTGACAGTCGTGAAGGCCACATGCCCTCCAGGCCAGATGACTTGGCTTCCAGAAGGAGCCTTCCTACACTGAAGCACTGTGTCCCCGCGCTCAAGCCCTCTCCTCTTCCCGCCTTCCCTCGTCACCCCACACATCCCTGGGACTTGGGCCACAGCACCCATCGGGAGAGCCTGCCACAACCTCCCCAGGGAGGCTGCTCTCCTCCCATCAGCTTTCAGAGTGCCCTGTTCTGCCCCCTCGCAGCCCTCAGTGTGACAGCAATTTCCTGTTTACATGGATACTTGATTCATGTCGTCTACCCACTGGTCTCTAAGCTCCAGGAGGACTGTGCTCGCCATTTGAGAACTCCATCTACTACCCAGCAGAGGAGCGTGACAGATGCCCAGGAAAGACCACAAGTCCACAGCAGAAGCAGAAGAATGAAAGCCTGTGAATGAAAGCGACCAGTGCTTCCGGCTCCCACGCCTGCTCCCTTGCAGAAGAGAAGAGTAAGACTAAAGGAAGTAGAGTGAACTTTAAGATCTACAAGAAGCAATTGGGAATCCTAACGTAGCCCATATGTAAGGGGTATTTGGAGAATGTAAAGAGAAACCAAAAGTTTTTCCAAAGCACAGCTCTCCATTAAATGAAGAAAAACTGAGATATTTTTAAAATGTTATCTGCACCTCCTCCCTCGAAATTTC
Organism: Glis glis; assembly: GCA_004027185.1. Classification (NCBI taxonomy): domain Eukaryota; kingdom Metazoa; phylum Chordata; class Mammalia; order Rodentia; family Gliridae; genus Glis; species Glis glis. The sequence goes on from PVJS01008440.1 coordinate 30,432, forward strand.
AACAGAACAGATCAAAGTAGATTCCTAAGCATCACACTTTCATAATATGTAAAAGAGCGCATATGTCTTCCACACACAAAATGTCACCCACCACGTATTAAGACCATGGATCTAACAGTTAACTAGAGTAATTGTCAAGAAAAAAAAGCAACCTACCATTATGTGTTCAAGTAGAGAATCTATTGCGACTATGTTATCAAAATATGTTCTGAAAAAAAGGAACATAAATCCTGTAAGTCATCTTATTTAGATCACAGTACATAGTCAACTTTGAACACACTTTCTGGATGTGTCTTCATTTAAACAAAGATATATGTCATCTGGTTTTTGTCCATTTGTGGAAAAACGATATTTTTTAAAGAAATAAGTTAAACTTTATCATTGCCTTATTATAAGGATGCTAATTTCAAAGTCTGCATTTAGTATTTATGTTATTGCTAAGTACCAAAGTAGAGAGAAAGGTTAAAGCATTTAACTAAAACTAAACAGGACTAGAATTGGGTCCACCACATTTTATATTTCCATGAATAACATTGATCTGAAATACAAATATTTAAATGTGCTCAATCTCATCAATGTGGTTAAAGTGTAAATTACCAACGAAAAGTGGGAGAGAGCTAAAAGTTAGTTACGAAGAAATATCAGAATATAAATGATAATAAGGATCCAATGGCTATATAAATAAAATACACTCCCATTATTATTAGTGGCAAGTAAGTGTTTTAGAGATATAGGGCATATTTATTAAAGTGTAAATTCAAAAATAAAAGGTGAATGGACAGGCATAGGTTGCAGGGAAACGTAAAGAAGTCCACCAGCCATGGGATGCCTTCAGTTAGGGTCATGTAAATTTACAATGTTCTCATAATGAAGATAACTTACAGTAATAAACAATGACTTATTTAAATGACAAATTTTTCATCTTGACACCACTGAGACTTATGACACACCTCATTACATTGTATACTAAAAAATATATAATGTCAAAAAGATGGTGAAGCAAATGTATTTTCTACTGGGGAAAAATTGGGGGAAATCAAGTGTCACATGAGGTATTTTGTTAAATTTGGAACTTACAAAATATGCAAATATAGCTGGGGAGATATACAGGTTTTCTTTCTATGTATTTTGAAGGAATATAATCATGTGTCCCAGAGAGCCACTTCAGTTCCACATTTAGATTTCAAAAAATAGGTGTAACACAAACTCACAACTTCCTACTAATTAATTATTCATGAGGATTCCAGTCTTTGTTCATGGTAAGAGTATTAAGTGCCACTACAGTGAAACGTAGAGATAACACACCTCACAGTTGTTGAAAGGCTGGGAAGGACAGGTGAATTTCCTTTAGTAAATTCTTGAGAGGACATGACCTCAAAGTTACCACATACTGGGGATGTTTTAGGTTTCAATGATTAATAAGATGGGTTAGATAAACCGGAGTTCTCTCGGGTAGCAAATAAAACCACTACAAACCTAGAATTTAATAAATGTCTATGATCGCTTTCATTACTATCCCAAAGGAGTTTCTCTAGTCAAACTTCAGGGAAATGGACCATTTTCTCAAAAAAATATCTGAGATACTATGGACGAAACAGTTAAATAATAATATGAATAATCTTGTTTGACACTGTTAGAAAATGTCAGAGAGGACTTTTCCCCTGTCCTGCTATTCTCCTACAAAAATAGTGTCTTTAACATGTTCTAAGAGAACCTGTTTAGAAAATGATTAAAACCATCACAAAGACATCTGCTATCCTTCACTTATAAAGTGAACATAGGTGACCATAGAATTCTGAAATTCAAAACATGACTAGCCATCCTCCCAGCCTGCTTGTATAATAAAAGCTGATCTTCAGTGGACAGCAATCTGTCACCGTCAGAACCTGTGTGTCCAGCACTCATCATTAAGTGCTGCTGTCGTCCTAGACATGATCACTTACTTTGATACATCGAGTAGAAAGTCGTTCAATTCAGTCTGTTTGGCAAGACCTCTGCATACCTGCCATAAAATAATGGCTATCAGTTACTAGAAATTTCTGCTTATTACACATAAAACACCTATAATATCAATGATTATTAATATTTATTGAGTATGTAAATGTGCTAACCATTATCCTCAGTGCTTTATATTTATCATCTCATCTAATCACTACACAACTCTGCAGATTTGGAATTTGCACTTTATAACAGAGGCATAGAGAAGTTGAGAACGTTCCTGGGAATCGTTGCCAACTGGTAGAGGCAGCGTTCAGATCCGGCCCTCTAGCCCCAGCTGCTCCCTAGAACCACCCTGTCCCTGCTGCTCATACTCTTATCCTAAAACTCTATTTTCTTCCTATTATACAGTGTCTCATCAACCTGAGTTTGCAGAAACAGAATTAGAAAAACAAATCAATCAAAAAATAAATAAATGAAGAGAGAGACAAGGTAAAGATGCAAAGTACTGTATTGCTACCATGTTCCTGAACTTTAAATTCTAGTTGCCAGGAAAGCTCTTGGTAGTCTGTGATTTTTAAAACACATCGGATCTTCAGAACCAGCAACCTCAAAGTCAGGATTAATGTATCTTAGGCCATTTAGCTTATGGGCTCATTTAATTTCCGAAAGAGAATCAGAAAGCTATCAGTGCGACTCCCAAAGGAGAGGGTTTCTGGGTTTCAGTGGAAAACATGTAGCACAGCAGGACACACACCATCTACTGCAGAAGTGATTTATAATTACTATATACGAATGTATATGTAATTGCAAGATGTTTAAGACAGGGTGTAAGTAAATATAAGGGACTAAATATATAAATATTTTTATAAGTAAGAAAATATCCTACAATCCAAAAGCAAAGCATGAGGTTATTTCTTAACCTCTACTCCAGTCCCAAATACTGCACTCAGAATGCCTGCTCTCTCTTAGGAAGGTCCCGCAAATCAGCTCAGAGACTCACCTGTACCTGATGTATTGCTACTGAGGCCCAGGCAAGATTTGCTGTTGCAACCTAAAAAATAAGAATAAAATAAAAACAAAATTTAAAAAGCATACATATACACACTTATATGTATATGGATATTTATATATAAAAAAGTTTTTATTAGTCACATGTAGGAATCCCAAAATAAAGAACTTTCCAAGGCCATTGAGCTTTCAAATATTTTGCCAAAACAAAATGCCAAATATTAACAGTTTCTCTTTTATATTTCCTCTTCTATTTAACTGAGTTTACTGCTCTGTTGTTCATCTTAATTTTGGATAAAATGGAAGATAGATTGATTGTTAAGAGAGCTACAGTCTAACGATTTTAACGTAAAATGATTATGTTTTCATCTTAACAAAAACTACCGTTTACAAGGTCTCTAATGACCAGTTTAAGGTGATGTGATAGTTCTAAGAAGCAAACATCTGCGTGTAGACTAGCTGGCGAGTCCTGAGATTACTAGTAGTAGTGCTTCCTCCACGATGTATTCACTTAAGGACTATTTGCCAGGGTCCAGGGACCAGTCTAGGTGCAGGAGACAGCAGAGGACATCGACAACAACAGAATGGAATCGCTGCTCATCCTGTGGGGAGAGCAAGGCGAGGCGAGGAAGGAAGCCAGCGGCATGTGTAGCATACGAGACAGTGACAGGTGGGACAGTGAAAGAGGAGGACAAGGAAGGGAACACGACAGAGCCCTGCAAGGGCACTGTGAGTGCTGAGGTTCCTGGAGGAAGCCTTCGAGGGGAAGCGCAGGGCAGGTCTCTGGCCAGCAGCCGCCAGCCAGGCCCAGGGTCCAGTGTGGTGGAGGCAGGGGGGCCAGCTGGAGGGGCAAGACACAGGGTCAGTCATGTAACGGACGGGGGTCAGACCACCGCAGGACTTGGTTCACATCTTCGTGTCGGGTTTAGTATGAATGGGCCAACTCCGATTCAGTGAATAGGGAATAGAACTCATTGTTTTCCACGTATATTTGACATTAGAACCTTTTTTTTAGGAGAGAATCTAAGAAGAGGACATTTTTAAGAGGACATGAAGACAACAGACCCCCAGCCCTATTTTTTATCCTTTATTTTGAAACCGGGTCTCACGAAGTTGCAGAGGGCCTCACTAAGTAGCTGAGGCTGGCCGCGAACCCGGATCCTCCTGTCTCAGCCTCCCAAGTACTGGGATTACAAGTGCACACCACCACGCCTGGCTTTAATAAAATGTTTTCTTACAGAAAAAAAAGACTGTTTATCTAATGCAATAAGCTTCTTCTGCAATAAACAACTGCAGAACAAAACAGGTCTTTATAAAATCAGTAGTATTAGGCTCAAAACACTAGTATTAGGATCAAAACTACAAATTGCAGTTTACAGTGTTCATTCACGTCTTCGCTCGGCGCCCCATGCACCATCAGAGAGCAAGGTCGGTGGGGCTGGAACCAGCAGGACTAGGCTCACCTCCTGATGGCTGAGGCAGAAGGCTTCCTTGCCCCAGTGCCTGTATAGCTCAAGAATGCCGATCAGGTCGCCAATGGCAGTGACAATCGGCAGGCAGAGAACAGACTGGATACGAGTCCCTGATTCCAGTCCAGTGCCTCTTGGAAACCGTTCATCCTGAAAAGCAAGGGGAGAAGATACCAATTCAGTGACGGAAACAGAATCGTTAGGTGATTACTCCCATTTCCATCAGAAATTGTCATGGCACTTGTGATCAATAACAAGCGGTCCTTTTCAAAGTAAAACCAAGTGATTGTAAACCAGATTTACAATAAATCTTGTTGAAAATGCTTATTTTTCATAATATGGAACCTCTATTCCAACACTGCTGCAGTGTTTCTTTATCCTTGTACGATATAAGTTTAGTGAATGAATGGTATATGTTAATTTCATGCAATAATAATAAAATTAATGACAAAGGCTGGCATTCTCTCATTGATTTCTGTGCCAGAACTGTCTGAAGTCTTCACAGGTACAATGCAATAGTGAAAATGACGCCCACTGTAAACACCACGCGAAGACAATTAAATAGAAACATTTCTTTTCTTCTACTTTTAAGGTTAGGATAATACAAAAGCATGTGTTAATAAGAGTCATTCTCATTTAACCCCAAAGCCCCATATTAAGTATTTAAATCATCTCATAATTCTCAATTATTTATCCTAATAATGGAAACTTGTTTCTCTGACTTTCATAATTTTCTAGCTTAGCAAAATCATTCAAAGGGAAATAGAACGAATATCAAAAACACTAATTCTACGTATTCAATTTCTACTGTTTGTAGAAAAGTATTAGGCTTGAATTAGAACTTTTTGTGAATCAAGAATATATAACTCTATACTAGCAATTCACACATCTTTTGAAAGCTTGCATACACTGGAGCATTTTCAGATGACCATGTACACAGCACCTACTTTTAACCTCTCCTTACTCAGTCTCACATTCTCTTGGAGGTAGAACGCCCCTGGGTTCAGTCCCCGGTACCACAAAAAAAAAAAAATAATAATAATGAGACCCGGTTTCAAAATAAAGTATAAAAAAAATAGGGCCTCCAAGCTACTAGCTAGAATGCCCCTGGGTTCAGTCCCCGGTACCGCAAAAAAAAAAAAAAAAATGTTATGTTTAACCATACTGGCATATGTTTAAGTAAGAACTCTTCAAATCTAGCTCTCAGTGAGTATGTAAGATTCAATTTTCTGAGTATAAAAATTAATTTACATACCCATTCATTTATTGATCTGTATCGTGCTTCAATGCTCTTATTTTTTATGAAACAGCTTAAACTATAAATTCAAAATTATCAAATCATCTTTCTTAAGTACTTCACATTAAAAAAAAATGTCACCAAGAGTGGAAAAATCCTTTACCCCAAGGATGTCTTCTACAAGCAGTGTTTTCCTGGACTTGGCTACGTAAGCAGAGACGGTGGTGCCCTGGGTGATGGGCCCAGCGGGGATGAGCCGGGGTTTCCCCTCCTTCATTCCAGGGGGCGTGAACACACACAGACTCTAGGGAGAAGAGATTACACATTTTACAGGCTCTCCGTACCTTTGCACAATACTAAAAGCACCTGGATATTACTAATAGCCATGAGAGTCTATGGGCCAGTGAAATGAGAAGACAGAACGAGGAGAGGCGCTCTGCAGGAACACACTGGAGCGCGAGGAGGAACGCTCTCTCCTACTTCCTAATCCACACAAGACGCAGGCTTGACATAGGACTTAAATGAATGGACAGGTCCAGAAAACCCCTTAAAATCACCTCCTCTTATGATACCTAGAAAATGGAAATTGAGAGAAAGATGTACCTAGTCACTGGGCTTAAAGTTCTACCACACCATCGATACATACATCAGTGCAGGGTCCTTTAAACTTGACACACATACCCGGTCAAGTGATTGGGTCACCTTGTTCATTTTCATTAAAACACTTTTTTTCCCCAGATCATTTCTTTAAGACTCAATTTCTCACATTGCTTATACTGGCTTGTCCATAAAATTGCAGATTAAGAATACCCCTGATGAAAAACTTTCTCTTCTCTGAAAAATCATGACCAATCTTGGTGGTCTCTCCCTCCCAAATGTCTGAGTGGGAGAGCATAGTTTTGTGTTGCTTTTAATAAATCCATTCTCAAAAGTATCATGATCAGTTGTTTTGACAATCTATGTTTTTAAAATTATTTTCTTGTACATAAGGATTGCCAATCAAAACAAACTAACGAGGGTTTACAGGCAATATTTTGACATAGTCGCCTCATGCTTATCCACACTTCAAAAATATTAAGGTCCAGGTTAATTCTTCCTGTACTTCACTTTCCTATTCTCTTAAATTGATTACTGTAACTTAAAGGTTAAAGACTTGGAGTCAGTGAGTGTACAATGGCCCTCTCCACCCAGACTGTCCTCCTGACACCTGCTGGGACTAAGGCAGTCCTGGGGTGAGGCTGCGAGCTAAACGCATCTATTCACTTGCCAGAGAAGCGGTTTCCAAGCTCTGGAACGTCACACAACTCTTGAAAAGTCATACAAAGGAGAATGATGCCTATGAACTCAAGCTCCGTGGCCAAGTCCACAGGGAGGAGAGACAAGGAAGGCAGAACTTTGGCTTGAGCCTGGCAGCTTTAAACAAATCACCATTATAAAGGACAGGAGGCTAAATTCAAAACATTTACACTCCCAAGTATGTCTACATAGTTAGGACTGTGCTTAAGAAGTATTTGCTGTTAAGTATAATGCATATGAAAAATATATTTCAGTGGTTCTTCTAAGTAGGATTAAGCTTAATATGTTTAAGTACAAGGTATACACGTATAGATCAAAAAATTACATATAGGATGATAAATTATAATTTTATCTTATGTATTTATTAATTTATTATTCTGGGTACTGGAAATTGAATCCAGGGACATTTTACCTCCATACTACACCCTCAGCCCTTTTAATCTTTTTATTTTGAAACAGGGTCTCACTAAGTTGCTGAGGGTCTTGCTAAATTGCTAAGGCTGGCCTTGAACCTGCAATCCTCCTGTCTCAGCCTCCTGAAGTACTGGGATTACAGGTGTGAGCCACCATGCCCAGCTCATCTTGTTTACTTTCTAAAAAGCCAGAAATCAGTACGGCTGTTTTTAAAGTCACTATAATTCCATCATGCACCAATCTACATACGGCACAGAAGAAGTAAGACCATCATTAGATGCTGTTTATCACTGGCCAAACACAGGTCAGGTGGCCCCCTTTCTTACAATTGAGAGAAGGGCAGAAAAACGATTCAAGAGCAGTCAGAAGAAATGACTGCAAGGAGAGAAAATTAAAGACTATAGTATTATATTTAACCTGAAGAAAACTCAAAATTGACCATTGCTTTCCCAGACTATGAGAAGCCAGTCAGGGAAGGAGGCTGAGCAGCTGCTGCCTTTTCCTACCAAAGACAGAATCCAGGGAATAAACTACGCTCAACTGAGTGGTGTAGGTAACTCTGAGAACAACGTCCTGCGAACAGAACAGAAAGTGCACGCTGGACGGAGCCCCCAACCGCAGCTCTGGGTTTTATTTTACTTTATCTTTTGCTTTGGTTTTTGGTCATAGTGTTGGTTTTGTTTGTTTGATGACATACAACACACAACTCTTGGATGACTTAACCATTAGTCCTTTAACCACCAACTTCAATTATATCTTCAAATTATACTCAGCTTCATAATTCAATAGTTATAGAATTTCTCATATATTCCAATATTATGTATGCCTCTATCACTCTGTGATGTATGATTACAAGGCACCAATAAAAATAAAAATAAAATAGATAATCATTTAATAGTATAAAACATTTATTGTGTCTATGCAGGGTTTCTATATAATGCACATATACACCAAAAAAAAACCCCAGATAAGTAAATACTGTACTACCCCAAAGGGAGTTGAGCCATTCCATAGATTAGGCTTGCTGAAGAAAGGTTTAGAAATTTTTCAATTATTTCCTAGAACATGGAGTTATTTCCCACAAAATGCAGATAAGTAATTACCAAAAAGTAAATAACTCTTTACAGTGGGAACTATATAATTATTTTGCTAACGAGTTCATGATTTTGCTCATATATTTATAAAATAGAAATGTTTCCAATGAAGACCTTAGAATAACTGCTAACAACATATTGAACACACTGAACAGGAAAACCAGAAGCCCAGGCAGAAGGGAAATGAGGAGCAGCCTGGGAAAAACACCTGTCTGAGACGCGTTTCCATAGCTACCGCTCGCTCCTCGGTATTAGTGGTTCCCTAATTTCCCCTCAGTACACCTCACCTGTTCAACAGTTCCTTTCATTTCTGATTGAGGATCAATCAGGGATTTGAATTACATGCTGTGTGACATGCAATCTTAAAGATTTTTGCAGTTGAATGAAATTATAGGTAGCTATTATTGCAAATAGAAAAAAGTCAATAATGAGCCTCTAAATTAGGGGCTGAATATTACACATACCCAGGATTCGGGAAAAGATGATTAAATCTGCCTTTATAAATTCCACCGAAATTTTCCACTGGAAAGTCATTCACTGAATAGTCATCTTTTCCATCTTTTCCCACCCACTGAACTGCCGCCTTCCTCATACGCTGAACCTTCCCGTACCCTTGGGTCGTCTTTGAGATCTCAATTCTCTATCGCTGGGTTTGTGCGCCACAGTGTTTTTATTACCTTAAGTTTACATGTATGTTTACTATAAGTACATTTTGTGATTTGGCAAAATAAGTCACCTTATTTCTTAACATTTCAAAATTATCATAATTTATTGTGCTTTTCATTGCTGAACAGTCTGCATCAATATACTAATAAATTATGGGTACAAATATGTTCCAAAGAAATTTACAAAGGAAATGGGGATTTTAATTTTCAAGATGAATCAACATAATTTTTGACCTAAGGAGTTCACTAGGATATTCAGATTAATAAGATATTATACCAACATAAATTATTATATCATATTATATATGTATTATATATATTAATAAGATATTATACCAAAAATATTATACCAATTATTTTCATAGGAGGATGAATCAGCATATTACCAGACAATATTTTTAAAGTATTAGTACTCCTATGCATATATTTATACTATCAAATTTATCTATAAGATCAGCTGTTGAACGGAGTTTCCAAAATTAAATTCCACCAGTAGAGAAAGGGGACAGGGGAGGGAGGAGAGAAAGGAAAGGGGATATGTGGGGGAATAGGAATAGACCAATTTATACTATGTGCATGTACAAATATATCACAATGAATCTCACCATCATGTATAGTTATAATGCACCAATAAAAATAAAATTAAGCCCCATTCTAATTTTGTATAAATCTATAAAAACTTGTATTAGCACTAACATTTTTTAGAGGCTAGAGGTAAAAACTACATCTAAAAACAAGGAAAAAGCTCCAAAGCTCCAAACCTCAACCACCTCTATCTTTTCTAGCCATTAGCTGCCTTCGGGGCATCAATTTGAGAAGGGCCGACATGGTCCCTGTGAGCTCTAGAGTCAAGTGACCACCAGTCCCTCCGCTTCCCAGCTCGCAGGAGGAGGTGGCCCAAGGAGCAGGACGTCAACCCAAAGCCAAGAAGTAGAGGGGAGGAACTCGCTTGCCAACTTTTCAAAGAAACTCATTATGAACTAGCCAATATTTTTGTGATAAAAGCAATATATGCATATATTATATATAAAGATAAGTCAGGATAGTGGTGCATCCCTGTAATCCCTGGTACTCAGGAGGCTGAGTCAGGAGGATTGCAAGTCTGAGGCCCCTCCTTGGCAATGTAATGAGATCCTGTCTCAGAACAAATAAAAATGGCCAAGGATGTAGCTCAATGATAGAGTACCCGCCAAGCATGGGTGAGGTCCTGGGTTCCATCCCCACTACTTAAAAAAAAAAAAGAGAAAGAATTTAAACTAAAAAAGATTGGTAGCAGGAATCATAACCAATATGTTGGGCTTGATGAAGAGATAAAAACATTCAAATTATTAAAAAACTTAAAAAATAAATTTTGTGGAAAATGAACAAGAGAATAGACTAATACAATTTATAAAAATACCATTTTTGGCCAGGCGTGGTGGCACATCCTTGTAATCCCAGTACTTTGGGAGGCGGAGACCGGAGGATCTGGGTTCGCGGCTAGCCTCAGCTCTCTCTCTCTCTCTCTCTCTATCTCTATCTCTCTATCTCTCTGTCTCTCTACCTAGTGAGGCCCTCCGCAACTTCATGAGACCCGGTTTCAAAACAAAATAAAGTATAAAAAATAGGGCTGGGGGTGTAGCGCGGAGGTAGAACGCCCTTGGGTTCAATCCCCGGTACCGCAAAAAAAAAAAATACCATTTTTAAATGAAATGGGAAAAATCTGATGTATTGATATCAACCTAATAGGTAAGTTTTTCTTACTTGGTAAATACGTCCCCTCATTTTTCTTTCTGTGCACAATTCAAAGATCACTTTACTCATGAAACTTCACTTCAATGTTAAGACTTCCACTCACAACCAGTTAAAATTGAAAACTATTGTTTTTACGGAAAAAAAAAAAACTATTTAAGCTTACTGTGATTTTCCTTACAAGACACTAGATGGCACTGGAGAGTAAGCAAATTGAGATCTCTGCAGAGACAGCAACCAGTCCCCACGTTCACCTGGAACCTGAAACAGGGATACCTAACTGCACAGTTCTTTAAGTAAACCTGCTCGCGTTCGTTATGCAATTGACAAAACACCCACTTACTATAAACTACCAGCTCTAAATGCAAAGAATGGAATATTTTCACACAACTTTAAGGTTTATAAGAGATAAAACTTGAATGTCTCTGCTTTTCCATTTTCTCCCCAATTTGCATTTCAAATAATAAAATTGTTTGAACTGTATTATTCCCAGTTTGGGGGTAATAAAACCAAGTAATATGAAGGGGGGACATCTGTGCACTTAAGAAAGGTAGTGTACCAGTGTAGAAAGAGCAGTTGCTCTTTGGAAGGAAGCCCATGGAATGGGACTCATTGAAAGGCTTTAGTTCTGGATGGCCATGGGAACCTGGACAGTCACTTAACCATACCAAATCCCTTAGTTGCCTCAATATTAAAATGAAAAGACCAGATCATTTTGAAGTGTCTCTTTTAGGTTAATATTTTATGAACCTAGGGTTTGTTTTTTTTAACCGCTGTCAAGTTGTTTCCGTTTCCAAGTAAAATAAAAATAACAAACTGCTTAACTAGACTAAAAAACCAGCCCTGTAAATTATGAAGTTATTTTAAAAATGATCAGTATATAAAAATCTATCAGTGATAATACTTGTGAATTAAAATTTTAAAGTATAATTTGAGTTCATAAAGTTTACGCTTTGAAACAACTCTTAAAGGGTACTAAGACAAACTATAATGGTAACATTATAAAGTATGCTACGTACCAGTTCAAATGTGTGACTAAGTATAAATAAGTGAAAATCATGAAAGTGTTAAAATTGAAGCAAAAACTTAATCACAGAAAAATTACTTTTTCTCCAACAACTGTCTCAGAAGTACCTTGTGTATGTCAGACACTGCTACAGGCCAGAAAACAATAATATATTGTTTCCTTTAATAGTTCCAGATTTGCCACAAATCATTTCTTCTGCCTAAAAGAAAAAAGTTCTTTTCCCCTTCTCATCTACTGCAGGAGGGTCTTCAGATGCCCACTCGGGTGTGAGCTCATCACCCAGTCTGTCCCCATGTGACCCTGGTACTTGCTATGGAACTGCTGGTTTCTCTGCCCCCCAACCCTCCCTCCTTGATGGAAGAATGACTTTTTTCTTCTCTTTGTATTTTCTGCAGTTTTGCACAGTTATTTGATGCTCAGAAGCTGTTTAGCATGGCTGTTGAATGAATAGCATCTGTGATGTAACATTTAACCAATGGAGGGTAAATTAAGGTTCATGAAGTTTGAGAATCTTGCCAAAGTCACAGCAGTTTTAAGTGGTGAATCTGAACTCACGTATCCAACTTGGGAAGCAAAAGCTGCTGGAGCTAAGGGATTTCCCGGAAGTCGCCCCTCCCCGCGTTCTGCGCAGTGTGATGTGCAAGGCCCCCTCCTTCCTCCAGGGCTGGCAGCAGCAGGTGGAGAGTGGGAGCAGGGCTGAGACCCCCTGGCTCATGGGGAGCCTGGGTGGCAAGGAGACTCAGGCAGCTGGTGCCCAAAACTTCAGTTTAATGACTCCCCTGCTGGTTTTTAGAAAGGTAATGTTTTAGGCCTATTTTTAATTCGTTCCTTGGGCACTAGACTATAGGTTTTCTGTGGTCATTTGTATTAGATAGGGCAATTTATGTATCCCCTGAAAACTGTTTCTTTTATCTAGATTTTCACATTTATTAGTGCAATATCCCCTCAGAATTTGCCATTTTCATTATACTTCTTGATTGTTTCACTCATTTTTAATCATTAGACATATATAATTATGTCTTCTCTCTTTTGGTTAATAGTTTAGAAAACGGTTTGTCTGAATTATCTTTAGATTCCTCACTCATACAGATTTTCTTTTTTCTGTCTCCAGGGATAAGTGCACAAATGCCAAGAGGGTAAGATTTTACATCACTACCATTCATCTCTGGTGCCTGCAACAGCACCTGCAGTGTGGCAGTGTCCAGTTGGAATGGTTAAATTAACTTATGTTTGTTTGCTTATTTATTTATTTATTTATTTACTTTGCGGTACTGGGGATTGAACCCAGGGGCATTCTATCTCTGAGCTACACCACCAGCCCTAATTTTTATTCTTTATTTTGAAACAGGGTCTCACTAAGTTGCGGAGGGCCTCACTAAGTAGCTGAGGCTGGCTGAGAACCTGCGATCCTCCTCAAGCCTCCCAAGTACTGGGATTACAAGCGTGCGCCACCACGCCTGGCTTATGGTCTTATTAAAACTTCAAAAACACATATAAAACATTTAACAGCTTAAGTATGTATATTTTCCATTGTGAACAATTTTGTTCAGAAATTTAACAAAATTCTAGTTTATTTTCTTAAACATTACTCACTAAATATCCAATTAAATATATTTGATTTTTTCTTTGTGCAAGGCATATCACTTGCATCTCACTTCCTTTGCTTTTAGCCATTTTAGGAATCCTAAGAAGGATGCTCAAACAGAGATTAAATGCATCAGTTAGAGTCAAGCCCAGAAAAGAAAGGAAAGCCCAAGTTGGTAAATCTTATTTATTTATTTTTATACTTTTATTGGTGCATTGCAGTCTCACTTCATAATGTAGTCCATAGTGATAGTGACAAACCTGCACACAGCACTTGGTGGGCTTCCCCAGGCCCCCCTCAAATCTCCCCCTTCCCCGACATGATACAGAGATGGGCATTGGTATTCTCACTTATGAACATAAACTTCAGTGCAAGTGTTTCCTTCATTGATTCCCCCCACCACCACCTTCCCAAACCCCCTCCCTCGCTCCACTGGGGTTTCTCCTCCATTATCTGGAGTCCCTCTTGTATCTGGATTACTCCCTAGCTTCTGCGTATGAGAGAAAACATATGACCCTTCACTTTCTGTAACTGGCTAATCTCACTTAACATGATGTAGGCTGGTAAATTTTAAAATAATGTACTGAGTTTGTTTAGCATATATGTTATTTGGATAAACTCAGTAATGGTATTACTGACTTCCTCTAAAATACTCTGCTATCTGTCAATAACTATACCTACTATTGTATCTCTGTGCATTTTGGGTAGGATTGTTTTGCTTTATGACTTTCAATGCTCAGACTCTCTCGAGCACGCTCTTCCTCACAGCTCTGCCTCACTGCACACTAACCCTCCACAGGCAAAGCGTGACCTTCTTCTCGAAAGCCATGCTTTCATTCCTGGAGTGAGACTGTGTTACTGATCGTGAGGCACCTGCTTTCCTTTTGTCTGCATTTTTCTGGAATAGAAGACAGGTTTTTAAAAATCTGATTTGAGAGTTTTTTAAAATTTTGTTTTATTTTCAACAGGTGGGTCTACCTCACTTATGATTTTGTTGTAATTACACAATAATTTCCAAAATCATAGATATGTTTTATTTTTAGTACTTTTTATGATTTAGCTCATTTTCTATCTTCTTCTAAATTATCTGCTTTATTTAAATTCTTCCTCTCTAACAATATGATTGGGGGCTTTTACATTCTATTTGTGGAAGTGTTGACCTATTTAAATATTATTTAAATTATATTTCTCATTACATCAATTTTAGAAATCAAATTACTTTTACTCACTCATGTATGTAAAAAGAAATTAAAACCTTTCTAAGTACATCTTGTTCTTCACCATTGACACTTCAATACAGACCAAAAACTTCATCTCAACCTATTTGCATAATTATAATTTCATCACTAAAGCATCAGATATTTGGGTTCAAATTTGAGTTAAGACAGACTTTCTAGTGATTTAAAATCCAAAGGTAATTTTTAAGAGATTGATAATTAACTATACTATGGTACCTTTCATGCACAAAGGAAGGAATCTAAGAAAATATACATGTGTCAGCTCACCGGTGCCAAAAAGTTCAATTTTATTCAATATGACTAGCTTGCATTTTAGAAGTATATCAACTTCTATTGATGAAATACTTCAGGTGTGATAATTTGAATGACACTCTTAAACAACAAATTTTTTAATTATTTAGAGGCTAAAGTATAATTTCTAAAACTTTCATAATACATCACAGGCCTGAGAAGAGTGGAAGGACCCCACAGACCCTAAAAGGAAGTGAACCAAGGAGCACTGTGAGGTGACCAACCCTCCCAACTGGCCTTTTCTTGAGGGGACCATGCAAAGCCAGGATCTGGAGTGCTGCGTGGCGATCAGGAACAGATGCAAGGCCTGGACCTCTGTCTGCAGGGTGGCTCTTAAGGGAGCCCTCAGAGGACCAGGCCAGGCCAGGGGCTCTGACCTCCTAGCACACCCAAGGAGGAACACACTTTCCCTGCAAAGGGATGCAGGAAACAAGATGACCCTGAAATCAGGACAAGGAGGAAACTAAAATTCTCCTGAGAAACTCTCATGTGCGGCGCATGGATTTGAGACCTATATCCACACCACTGTGTCATATGAAAAAGTCCATCTCCAGCAGATAACTGAGTTCCAGTGACTCTGGATTGGTCGGACCCCTGGCTGGTTGACTAGCAGAAGCAGACGTGCATCTGTCACCAGGAAAAACACAGGAGAGAAACTTCCAAACAGACCTCAAGAATGACCATCGGAAGGGCCCAGAGAAGAACAGGATTCACAGTAAAAAAAGAACAAGAAAAACCATGAAGCACGTGAGCAAATTAGTCACTATTCCTGAAAGGAGGATGAAACGAAAAACCAGAAACTGTAATCCAGAAGAATGCCGAAGAGGTATAGTTAATACACTTCAAAAAATAAAAATCCAAGTAGTAGAAGATAAGCTTGAAAATATATCTGGGGAATAAAGAAACTACAATGAAGAACTGAAACTGATCAAAGCCAGCAGTATCTTTACTCTAGTCAGCTTTGGAGAGATACTCCTCATCTCCCTCGATTCTCATCCACCAAGAGCCTCTCTCAAGAGAGTGGATGAAGTAGACATATTCAAACAGACAATGCTGGAGAGTTTCCCCAAAGCAGACCCTCCCTCAGGGAAACCTCAGGACGCGCTTGAGATGGGAGAAGGACACCCCCGCCCCCAGGAGCTGAGATGCAAGAAAAAGTGGAGCAAACATGGTGATTACGCAGACGCCGCAAATCACTTGAGTGAACGTGAGGATTCCGCAACGTTGTCTGCTACTGATGGAGGCCCCGAGTTCAATGACAGAACAAGGCCTAACTACGTACACGGAATGCTCAAGGACAGAAACACAGAGAGCTAACTCACGGATTACACCCCAAATTACGCTCCCCGGTAGGGATGGTCTCTGCCTTCATGAAGCTTATATTCCACTAAGACATCCGGACAAACAAAGAATCACAAACATACAACTGCAGACTCGCTAAGATCCAGGAAGGAGAAGTACATGACATTAAGAAGCAAAGCAAAACCCAGTGGGATTTGGGGATATTTGTATCTAGTATAGTGAGAAAGGTCAGAGGAAGGGACAGTCTTGCTATGTACCCTGCCGCCCCCAGGGGCAGCAGGCAGAACAAGACAGACTCAGTCCCTGTGGTGTGGGAAAGAAAGGAAGAGCGAGGACCCCTGCCCCAGAGAGAACCACGCAGAGCACGTTCACAAGTGACCCCGGCCATTTAGAGAAAAGAGCCGGACTCAACCTAAGAGGATGAGACATCAGCCCCTATGTTAGACAAGGGAAAATAAGCAAATGTGAAAGGATTAAATTGATAATGTACAGAGCTACCATTTAGATATTACAGAAGAGAGGCCTTTTATAAATGATATATGAAAGTGTTACTTCATTGGAGTCAACTTATAAAGAAGTCTGTCTGCAAATAAAAAGTAAAAAGAACCAAGCGATTGGGAACATGGACTTTGGAATCCACATTCTGCAAGGTCAGTATCTCGGGGACTCTCATGCACTTAGCCACACGGGGGATGCTGGTCTCTGCAGACCAGTTCACCGATGTCTTTGGCACACCCACGTGGCAGAAGAGCACTGCCCTGAGTGGCAGGCTCAGCGTCCGGTTCTCCTCAGTTTTGTCCAGGTGAACAGCTAGAACTGGGGAGAGGGAGCCTGAGTCCCAACGTGGGCCACCTATTCCCCCGATCTGCAGAGCCTTGATCCTGGGAGAGCCTTCCTGAACACGCGCAGAGGCATGGCCAGCCCAACAGGTTAGTTGAACGAAACCCCAGAAGGAGTAATAAGAAAGAGACACCCACAGTTACACTGAGGTCACATACATATCAGCCAATCATAAAAATCATGGAAAATGATATAATAAATTTCAAAAAGGAATTCTTAAATAAGCTGGTACAGGAGGACAAGCAGTGCATGGCCTCGCCTGTGCACGGAATCTGACCCACTTGACCTCGCAGAAGGTGGGCGGAGAACGGCGGTTGCCGGAGACTGGTGAGCGTGGCGGGGAGGGAGGGATGGGAGAGGTGGATGGATGGGTACCAAATGGGAGAGAAGTAAGAAATGCTCATAGCTATCGTACAGTAGGGTGAGGATAATTCAGTTATGTACTACTTATCTCAAAATGCCAGAGGAAAGGATTTTGAATGTTTCGCCATCAAGGAGTGATAAATGTTTGAGGAGACAGATATATTTAACCTAACTTAAATATTACACAACGTATACATGTATTGAAACATCACATGGTACTTCATTAATAAGTGTGATTTATGTTTTATATATCAGTTAAAATTAATTTGAATAATAAAAAGAGAATAAAAACCTCCAAATTTTAGAAATAAATTTTTAAATGAACAGGAAAAAGTAACATCCACTTATTATTTTAGCAGCTTAGCCATTTAAAAATATTACCAGTGTCTGAAATATAGTTTAAAGCATTTGGAAGTGATAGTGATAACTGAATAATGCAATCTAATAAACATTCTCGCTGACCCTGCTACGAAAGGCACGGGGAGAGGTGCTGGGGAACACAAGCACGGGTTAGCAAGGGCTGCCCTACAGCAGCTTTGAATCCCGTAGGGCAGCAAACAGAAGCAAGCTACTGTGCTGCCAGGGGAACAAGGGCTGCAGAGGTGAGCGGATCCAATCAGCCAGTCCTGTTAAGCCACTCTGTTCATGTCTTACATTCCTGCCCCAGTCATTCGTGGTACTACAATCCCAGAATGCTCTTTTCTCTCTATTAACATGTTATACAATGTCAACAGCACATATTTTGATTACTCAAGAATACAGGTAACATATTGCAAAAATACTTCCCAAATCTCGAATAGCAATGCATAACACAAACGAAATACAGAGTTTGTCAAATAAATTATAAATGACTTTTAAGCTATAATTACTAAGCATTTACTGGTTTTAAGCATTACTAAGATTATGCTAAAGTGTTACGTATGTGTTTCTAAGGCTATAACAGAGACCACTGCCGGTAACTGAGCACCCTGAAATGCTTCGAAGGTGCCTGTGCAGGATGCAGTTGACAGGGGACTGTGCTCCATGTCAGACCCCAGATGCAGGAGCAGCTGCAGCTGGGAATCATCAGGGGCTGAGAGGCCTGGACCACAACAGCGGCAGCTCAGGGATGCAGACTAGTGAGTCCATCCCAACACTTTCATAAAGCCGTCTTTCAAAACCTCAGAAATCACACCGAAGATGTCAAACTGTTGTTCTGATTTTATTCTACCATAGATCATGAACAGAACAGGGCACAGGGTCACCTCTACACACCCCAGTCCACAATGCTGAAATAACTGTTGTACAAACACGAATTCCAGAAACATGAATTCATGACCCAGGATACTGCAAACCAAAGCATGCATAAATAAAAAATCACAAGATTTGACACCTAAGTGTTGCTGTGCCAGTCTCGACTGGTAATAACTACACAAAGAATTAAAATACAAACAACTTTAAGGCATTTAACTATGATACATCTGTTGTTTGTGATATAT
This sequence comes from Glis glis, assembly GCA_004027185.1. Lineage (NCBI taxonomy): Eukaryota > Metazoa > Chordata > Mammalia > Rodentia > Gliridae > Glis > Glis glis. The sequence goes on from PVJS01008440.1 coordinate 49,411, forward strand.
ATAGTTCTTTTATAGAGAGCTTATGATATTTTCTTATCTAGATCACCAAAATCTAAATATGGATACTTACATTATTGCATTCTCCAAGGAAATACAGTGCAAATCCATCAGCTTTTGTGGCTGCCAAAGTAATAAAAAAAAGGAAGAAACTAATCTTACTGAAAGGATACAGGATGTATGAATTCTCTATGGTGAGACTCAGCTAGGAGCCTTTGGAATAGATCTGTTGACATAGTCAGCGGTCATGCAGTAAAGAGAACAATGTAATGTGTGGCTTTATTCATTAACACAATTAGCATATCTTCATATACTTTCCATCACTATTTGCAAACTGTGGGATATGACACGTTCAAATGCAGACAGCAGGCAGCATACTATGTAAGAATATACCTGTCAAAGCTTAAGTATCCAGAATTATTGGAGAACATTTTTAAAACTCAAGAATTATATGAATTTTTAAAGTATTGAAAATACCAGAAGTGAGCCGGGCGTGGTGGCGCACGCTTGTAATCCCAGTACTTTGGGAGGCGGAGACCGGAGGATCCGGGTTGGCGGCCAGCCTCAGCTCTCTCTCTCTCTCTCTCTCTCTCTCTCTCTACCTAGTGAGGCCCTCCACAACTTCGTGAGACCCAGTTTCAAAATAAAGCATAAAAAAATAGGGCCGGGGGTATAGCGCGGAGGTAGAATGCCCCTGGGTTCAGTCCCTGGTACCGCAAAAAAAAAAAAAAGAAAATACTAGAAGTGATATTCATAATACTAACTCATTAAAATAAGCGTCAACTGAGGAGGCAGGGCATACATCTACATATCCTCTGTAGTGAGCATGATTCCACTTATCTAAAATCTAAAATCGCTTCGGGGTCATCTGAGGCAATGACCATGGCCGTGAGCAGCATCAGTCTTGGGGAAATCGCCTAGTTTCACCTCCTTTTTACTGTGTGTCACTGGGCAATATGCTTAACCTCGCTGCTCCACAGATTCCTCAGCAGTAAGTAAGATGGTGGTGATGACAGAAACCACCTCCTGAGGTCATGTTGAAAATAATGAGTCACATGTAGTATGTGTGGAAAAATATCTGGCATTTAGGTAAGGCCATAAGAAATGTCACTGTCATTACATCATGAGTATTTTTAATGTATAAAAACATTAAAAGACTAAATTGTTAGAGTGAGTAGCCTACAAAATCATGGCCTAAAAAAAGCATGCATCTAAAAAATCACTTTTCTGATATAACTTCCCCATTACTTCACAAATAAGCCATTTCATACACAGTATGTAAAACTGTCTTCTACACACATAAATTTAAAATGATTGTTTTCCTTAAAAATCAATGATTTTCTTTAAAGATATATTATTCAATTCAATAAAACAATACTTTCCAAAGAAATCTACGTGTTAAGGTCATAGTAGATTCCATTTATACACAAGGCAGACACATTGAAAATTAGATAATTTAGAAACTTGTAGGTTTGACTCATTCTGGTAGTTTCACAACAGAATATCTTCACTTCAAACAGCAATAAAAGTAAATGAGTAGCTTTTGTCTGCCTTTTAGTAAGTCTGTTAGTTTCCCGGTGTTTTTTAATGCAAGAAAAGAATGTCTGCTCCCATGTATCCAGGAGAATACGAACGCCCCTTACCTATTTTGATGATGGTGCTCAGCTCATAAAGGAGCAGGTGGTTGTCGCCTCCTGTGTCCAGCCGCTGCTCGATGTAGCTGTTTAGCTCATACACAACTCCCTGCATATTTGTATCTTGGTACTATGAGTCAAAAATGAAAAAAAGGGAATAGTTAAATAAAATATAATAAAAATTCCTTAATCTGTAAGACATGATATTAATATATATATATATAATTACTTCATATAATAGCTGTTAATTATTCTTTTATAGGGCATGATTTAAATATTATAACCTTTTATATAAAACAAATAGGTTAAAATTAAAATTGCTATGACTTCATATTTAGGATTATCTCTAAACTGTGTCTAAGTTACTTATTTATATTAAAATAGCGAATGTTACAAATTATAACTTCATTTCTGAAGTTTTATATATAATGGCAATTTAATTAGTCAAAATAGTGCAGAAGTTTGCTGAGAGAAAAATTACAACGTGCTAGAAAAGTCTCCCACAGGCACCACACTGAGTGGAACTCGGTCCCGATCTGTGTGGCTCAGACAGGAGGGAAAGCTTCGCACAGCAAAGACCCGCACCAGGCCTCAGCAGGGCAAGGACAAGAGCAGGTGTGCCGGAAGCCACCACCCTGCTCCAGCACCAGCTACAACGTCCCTTCTCTAAAGTAATGAAAAACAGTGTTGTAATTTATCTCCCTGCTACTGAGCTTACCTCACTAAACCTAGTCTGCAATCAACAAGCACTGTAAGGTTTAAAATAACATTCTGTCACCCCCCAGCTTCAAATATTCCTGGGGCTTCCCACTGCACTGGAGACAACAGATGATTTCCTCCCGGGATGGACTCCCACGCTACAAAATGTGGTCAGTGTCCACCCTCAACTTCCTTCCTTCCCTCCCCGCCCCCTCTGCCCTCACTGCCTCAGCCGTAGCTACGTCTCCGTCTCTGGACCACTCGGTGTCTTTCACTCATAAGGGTCTACTACAAGCGATTACTAGCACCCTGCTAAATACAAAGTGCTCTGTGGAGCAAGCGAATAAATGAACCAATGAGTCGATCGTGTGACAAGGATGCCCTCGCCACCCTGGCCATCTCGTCTAGCGGGCACTCTCTAGATACTAGAGACCTGACGGAGTAAACAGAACCAAAACCCTGTCCTCGGGGAGCTTACGTTCTCCTTAGAATAGTATTAATAAGTAAATAGAACAATTTTTATATGCATAAGGAGTGGAAATGTTGAGTTCAGTGTGCTAGCACTGAGCTAAAATTTGTTTCCCAAAGTAGCCCACACTAAATGAAGTTGAAATGCCAAAACAGTCCTTGTATATTCAAAGACTTAGCAGGATTAGAATGTTGGGTCAACTGATGATGGAAGACCTTCCCCCCTCCCAGGTATGCTCTTCCGAAGCTCCCTCGCCAAGGCCCCCGCACATGTGGAGAGTCCTTGGGGCCAGGAAGGAATGTGGGAACTGCTGCCCCCCAGCTGTGCACCTCAACTCCAAGATGGGCTCTTCATGTGGCAGGGGCCAGTGGCGGCAGGTAACGCTGAGACGAGGTGAGTACTGTTAACGCAGTGAACAGAACCAGGCTTGCAATCAGAATGCCGTGACCAGGAGAGAGAGAGTCTTAGTTCCCTGGAACTAGGGAGGGCACCCTACTCAAGTCTTTGCTTTTGTTTCTCCATCTGTCTCAGGAGAAAAGTTCTGGCTTAATTGAATGAAGATCTGACCTGATCACCACAATGGAAAGTCAAAAAGAGCTCAGTGAACTCCCAGAGTTAAATCAATGCACAGGCCCAGACCTTTGGGATCAAACAAGGGCAGGCTGTGTCTGCTTGAAGATCTTGAGGCTGGGTGTGGTGGCGCATGCTTGTAATCCCAGTACTTGGGAGGCTGAGACAGGAGGATCGCAGGTTCATGGCCAGCCTCAGCTACTTAGTGAGGCCCTCTGCAACTTGGTGAGACCCTGCTTCCAAATACAGAATAAAAAACAGGGCTGGGGATGTAGCTCGGAGGTAGAATGCCTCTGGGTTCAATCTCCAGTGGAAGGAAGGAAGGAAGGAAGGAAGGAAGGAAGG
>PVJS01008441.1:0-53119 GCA_004027185.1 Glis glis
GCAAAAAAAAAAAAAAAAAAAGAAGTATACATTTACATTGACAGATCGGTGCTCCCCTGGGGAGAGCCATCTGGGAACACTTACACGAAAAGATTATATAAGGGCACAGGTACCTTTTGGAGGTGATGGATATGGTCTATATCTTAATTTTGGAGGTGGTTTAACAGACATATAACTGTGTAAAAATTTATTAAGTGCATATTTGAAATATATGTATTATGTTGTATTCAATGATAACTTAATAAAACTGTAAACTTTTTCTGGTTTAGACATAATGCTTTGGGGAAGTTAGGTTATATTTGACCTTCACAGACTGGTGGCATTTAATACAAGAAGATGAAAGGAGGGGCTATTATCTGCTTGATAGTTGGCACAAGTAAAGTAGGAGTATTCTGTTTTGTGAAAACTCTAACTTGAATAATTTGACTTGAATTTTGTTTAATTTGAGCCATTATGAAAATAAAGAGGAATAACTGTAATGATCTACAAAAATGTCATATTTCTTTTCTTTTTTTGGTTCTGGGGATTGAACCCAGGGTCATTCTACTTGGAGCTAAATCACCAAACCTTATTTTTTATTTTGAAACAGGGTCTTGCTAAATTGCTGAGCATTTCACTAACCTGCTACGGCTGGCCTTGAACCTGCAATCCTCCTGTCTTAGCCTCCCAAGTACTGGGATTACAGGCATGAGCCATTATGCCTGGCCATATTTGTTTTCTCTTTTTAAAAATATACTTTTATTGGTGCATTATAGTCTCACATCATAATGTAAATCATGTTGATAGTGACATACATATACACAGTTCCCCATCCCCTGGCTCCCTCCCCATCTGCCCATTCCCCATACAGGGTACTGAGATTGACATTGGTATTCCCACATATGTACACAAAGCCAGTGGTAGTAATTCCTTCATTGATCCTCACTCCTCCCCCTCCCATACCCCTAGACCACCTCCCTGGCTCCACTGGAGTCCCTCTGGTATCCCAATTACTCCCTAGCTTCCACATATTAGAGAAAACATATGACCTTTCACTTTCTGTGACTGACAAATCTCTTGAGACTCTTAATCATATTTGTTTTCTAATGCTATGTAATGATTACCACAAATATAGTGGTTTAAAACAATGCATATTTACTATTTCACACTTAAGGATCAGGAGCACAGGCAGGGATGTATTAGTTTCATATTATTATTGTGACAAATTACCAAAAACTTAGTTGTTTAAAAGAACACAAATATGTTCTCTTGGATTCCTGGAGATTCAGAATTCTAAAACTAGTATCAGTGAAATCAAGGTGCCAGGCGTTTGCAAGATAGCCCCCTTCTGGATGCTCTCGAGGGGAATCTGTTTCATTGTCCTTTTCCAGCTTTGTGGCCACCTGTTTTCCTTGGTTTGTGGCTCCATCCTCCATCTTTAGAGTGCACCGGGCCTGGTAGCCTGATACTCTCTTGAGCTTTATCCCGACCTCTTATAAGTATATGAGATCGCACCTCATATATTCCGCCCTACTGCACACCAAACAAATTCAGGATAATTCCCCCTCTAAAAATCCTTAACACACATCTGCATGCCATGTGAGGTCATGGACAGGGGATCCAGGGATTAGGGTATGGATATCTTTGGCAGAGCCATTCTCCAGTCTACAACATAGATTAGCTGTGTCCTCTGCTCGGGGATTAACAGGGTGAGAGCTCAGTGATGGCCAGATCTGTAATCTCATCAGAGATTTAAGGTCCTCTTTCAAATTCATTCAGGTTGTTGGCAGAACTGGTTGTAGAACTGATTTTTTTACTGGCTACCAGCTGAAAGAGTCACTGTTAGTTGCTAAAGGTAATTCTCAGGACCTAGTAATACAACTGTCTTACAACATAGCAGCTCAGCTAGAGAAAATTTTTCATGTCACTATGATACTGTCTTGCACAACCTTACTTCTGTGGTACTCAGCATTTTGTCCCATTGAAGTAAACTATGAAAATCCCATCTAATGTTTTTATTACATGTTTTAAGAAAAGGCAGAAACCTTGTGTAAGGTATTTTTGACATTTGAAAGTAGTGTTTTTTGTAAAGGCTGCATCTACCACTTGTTAACAAATAAGCAATGAACATATTACCAAAGTATAAAAACATGCCAGCGTACAGCAGTAGCAGGTTTAGGGCAGATAAATGAACAAGCCACACTGGTGATGCTGAGTGTTCCTTCCTGCTATTTGCTAATGAAAAGCAAATACAAAAGCCTCTAGTCCGCAGGTGTTCAATATAAATCAGATAGCGAGTTAGGACATATGTTTCTCCTCTCTATGGAATTTATGCTGCTTCAAGACATTGTGTAACAAAATGTACCTTATTGAATTTTCTGATACTTTGAGAAGAGTGTTACAAAATATAACCATGTAACCATGTCTTAGGGCTTTGTCGTTGGTTTAAAAATGACATAATGAAGCACATCTTCATGTTCATGTTGATTTTTGTGAAATCACAAAGAGAAATTATCAAGAGAAAAGTATTAAATGGGATTCAAAACATAAATGTTTATATAAATGATGGGAGAATAAAAACAAAAGGGATACCTCTTTATCTTCTAACAAAATTATGAATCTATTCTACAATGTTTAATTAATTTTTGCCTTTATATGAGTGTACTGAGCTCTATAGGATTAAAAACTTTCCATTCTCTCCTTTTAGATTGGTATTCATATATATTTTTTCAGTATATTTTAGCCATATCTAAATCTATACTGATTGAATATAGCATTGATTTGAAATACCATTAATGTGCTCTACTGAATTTTATTAATATTTTGCATATATATCATATCCTCAAATAAATTATAAACAACTAGAGGGCAGAAATTATTTCATATTTCTTTGTATCACTAGTGTCCATAGCTATGCTTTGAATACCATGCCAAAATAATTCAGTACTTCCGATTAAATTATTTCACATGGTTTTGAACATTTTGTAATATAATGATTAATTTTTCATTGGCATAGACGCAGACATACGAAACTACATTAAATAATAAAAATGTGTGTGTGTGTGTGTGTGTGTGTGTGTGTGTGTGTATTCTTCTGTAATTAGTAACCAGTTACACTGGAACTCTATATATGTCAAATACAGTTAAGAATGATATTGGTGTCATTCTATTAAAAATTATGTGACCCAAAGTTGAGTATTTGGTATTTCTCATCTAATTAGAAAGATGATTTAGCCCATATTCAGGAATAAAGCCCATTTTTATAGAACATTGGTATTTCATAAAAATTAGAAAAAATAAATTAGGTTGACTATAAATACTCACTTATGGTGTTAGCAATAGTATGGACATTGAGCAGTAACTGCATTTATACACACAGTATACTGAATAGGTATATTTATAAATATATAAATGCAGGCTTCAAACTCTCCAAGGAGATATATATTTGCAATGATTTGATTTTGGGGTGTACCCCAGCCCTAACGTACAGAGTGGCAATGCTGGAAGCTGGGCTTGGCTGTAATCTCAGCAGTGGATAAATCCATCATAATAGATTTATCTGGGTGGTGGCCCAGGCCTTAGGGTGTAGCTGGAGAAGGTGGTCCCTGGGGCTGCAGTCTTGGGGATTATATATGGTTCCTCCTCTCCCCACTTGCTCTCTTGCTTCAGACCACTATGATGCGAGGATCGAAGCTTTGTGCTCTCCCTCTCTCCACCTCCTGCTGCCATCATGCCCTGAGATCTGTGGCTCCCAACCTCATATGTACTGACCCCCAATATCTCCAAGGGAAACTATGAGCAAATATTTCTTCCTCTATGTTATATGGTCAGTATTTTAGATTATACCTGTGAAAATGCTGACTAATAAAATATTAATCCTTTTATTTACATTGTTTATATTAATATTTGTATTTTCCAATATCAGACTGATAATTGAATATAGTGACTATTAAATCTAATTAGTGCCATATTGTTGTTACTTTAATGTTCAAATTACTGAAGCAACATTCTGTATGGCTCTCCATTATTTCTCCTCTGTATATAATTATAAGCCTCTTGAAACAGTGCCAAAATTTATATATGATATGTACGATTGGGATTGAAAGAGGTAGTTAAAACAGTTTTAAAATAATTTTCTGGCTGGGCGTGGTGGCGCATGCTTGTAATCCCAGTACTTGGGAGGCTGAGACCGGAGGATCACAGGTTCAGCTACTTAGTGAGACCCTCCCACCTAGTGTGACCCTGTTTCAAAATAAAGAATTAAAAATAGGGCTGGGGATGTAGCTTGGATGTCGAATGCCCCTGGGTTCAATCCCAAATACAGAAAAAAAAAATTGTCTGTTTTGTTTTCACATAGATAACGTACTTATATTTGTATGTGGAAATAAGTTCCAGGTAACTCAGTAATACATGTTGAATACCATAGTCGTCAACTTTTGTTTAAATGTTTATGACATTAAGAACAAAGATTCAGTCTTGAAAATTGTTAATGAACATAAAATGCATTATTTAAAATATAAGTATTAAAACCTGAAAAGGAAAAGCAGTAATTTTGAAATACTTTAAGATTACATAAAAAAGCCAAAAACATACACTGGAGAAAATATAGGCTTTTCAACAAGTGGTGCTGGGAAAGCTAGATATCCATATGTAGAAGAATGAAATTAGACCCAAATCTCTCACTCTGCACAAGAGTCAGCTCAAGATAGATCAGAGACCTAGAAATTAGATCAGAAACTTAGCAATTAACAGAAGAGGACATAGGACCAACTCTCCAACACATAGGCACCCTTAGAGACTTCCTCAATAGGACGCTCAAAGTTCAAGAAATAAAGCTAAGAATCACTAAATGTGATGGCATCAAGTTGAAAAGCTTCAGCTCAGCAGAGGAAACCATCAAGAGTCTGAAAAGAGAGCCTACAGAATGGGAGAAAATCTTTGCCAGCTACTAATAGAGGACTAATATCTAGAATATATAATGAACTTAAAAATTTAGCCCTAAAATGAACAATTGAACTTAATATATATTTCTCAAAAGAAGAAATACAAATGGCCAAAAAATGTACAAAAAATGTTCAATGTCATTAGATTCAAGGAAATCAAATCAAAACTACACTGAGAAGCCAGGCTTGGTGGAGCACCCCTATGGTCCCAGTACTTGGGAGGCTGAGACAGGAGAATTACAGATTCAAGGTCAGCCTCAGCAACTTAGCAAGACCCTGTTTCAAAATTAAAAAATAAAATGGGGCTAGGGGTGTAGCTCAGAGGTAGAATGTCCCTGGGTTCAATCCCCAGGATCACAAAAGCAAACAAACAAACAAACTATACTGAGATTCCATCTAAATCCGGTTAAAATGACAATCATGAAGAATACAAACAATAATAAATGCTGGTGAGGATGTGGGGAAATAAGAATACTTACACACTGTTGGTGGGAGTATAAATTAGTACAACTACTATGGAGATCAGTATGGTGGTTCCTCAAAAGTCTAGGAATGGAAATTCCATATGACCCAGCTACATCAAAGGAATAAAAGCCAGAATACTACAGTGATAGATGCATATTCAAGTTTATAGCAGCAGAATACATAATAGCCAAATTATGGAACTAACCCAGGTGTCTGCCAATAGATGAAGGATATAGAAAGTGTGCTACATTACACACAATAGAATTTTACTCAGCCATAAATTATGTCATTTGTTTATGACATAAACAAAATTATGTCATTTTCAGGGAAACGGATAGAACTAGAGAGTGCTATGTTTAGTGAGATCAGTCAGTCATAAAGTCAAGGGTCACATGTTTTGTCTCATATGTGGAAGCTAGAGAGAAAACAGGAAACAAAAGGGACTTTACGTAACTGAGGTGAGTGACCAGTAGAATAGTGGAAGGGATGGGGAGAGGGAGGTGAGGAGGGAACAAAGAAGAATTTATGAAAGAAACGGTTCAAATTATGCTATGTGCATGTATGGCAGTATCACTACCAATATCACTATTATGTATGGAGAGGGGTGGGTAGCAGGGTTGAATCTGAAGGGAAACCCACCAAGACCTGTGTGCATGTTTACTTGTATGTCTTTGAACCTAAGATGTATAATGACAATGCACCAATAAAAGTATTTTTAAAAGGGTACAAATTTGAGTGATCATCCTAGAAATCTTTAGTTAAAAAGTACGTATTATAAATATGACATTGGTTTGAACGAATGTGTTATGGACTGAACTGCACCCACTCCTTCTAGTCATATGTTCCAGTCTTTACCTCTAGTACCTCAGAATGTGACTGTATTTAGAGATAGGATGTTCATAGAAGGAATGAGATTAATTTGAAGTCATTAGAGTAGTCATTGAATTCACCTGCATCCTTCTAAAAGAGAGGAAATTTGGACATGTATAGAGAGAAGTAGATGTGCAGACACAGGAAGGAGACAGCCATCTGTGAGCCAAGGAGAAAGGTCTGGAACAAATACTACCTCAGGGCCTTCAATACCATGATTATACCATGGTCTCAGTATAGCTTCCATAACTATGAAAAAATAAATTCCTGATTTTAAGACCTAATTTGTGACACTTTGTTCCAGAAAATCTAGCAATGGTAATACTGATTTTGGTACTGAAGAGAGAGGTGCTGCAATAACAACTCCCTAAAGATATGAAAGTAGTTGTGGAATTGGGTATTTGGTAGAGGCTGGAAGAGTTTTAACATGTATGTTAGGAACAGCCTAGATTTTCTCAAAAAGACTTCTGGTAGAAATATGAGTGTTAATGGCATTTCTGGTAAGGACTTAGAGAAAAAAGAGGAGAGCTGTGGGGATGGCCTTGATTATCTCAGAAAATACATATATCATCATGCACAGAATATTGGTAGAAATATTAATATTAAATATGCCTTTGGTGAGTTCTCAGATGGAAATAAGGAACATATTATTAGAAACTGGAGGAAAGCTTACCCTTGTAAAATACTGTAGAATTTAGTCAAATCATATTCTATTGTTTTGTAGAAAAGAAAACCTTGATATAGTTGGACATTCAGCTGGGAAGATTTCTCTGAAAGGTATGAAGATGCAGACTGGCTTCACCTTGAAGCTGACAGTAAAATACGAGAGGACAGAGATAAACAGAAAAAAAAAAACAACACAAAGGAATCAGAACTTGAAGATATGGAAAATCCTCAAGTTATCCATACCGCAAAAAACAAGAAAGCTGGTGCTAGAGAGAACATCAAGACACAGTTAAGTGACCATTCCCTAAGGAGATTAGATGAGTGCTTCATGGATCCACCCAACCATTTCAGCTGAATTCAAGAATAAAGATGTTGTCATGCAGGAAAGCCCTAAGAGGGATCATTTTGTCTGATAGTTTAGGCCCTTGTGGCTTAAATGGGAGGCCAGAAAATTTTTTGTGCATTTTATTTTTTATTTATTCTTATTTATTTATTGGTGCATTGTAATCATACATCTTGATGAGGTTCCGGGTAGTTGAGGCATACATGTACACATCACTCATTTAGCCCTTCCCCAATTTCCAGCCCATTCCCTCCCTCTTCCCTCCTCATGCTCAGCATAGTGATTGACTTTGGTTTTGTGTATGTACATCATGTGCATTAGGGTGGTTCCCTCTTCCCCCCTCCCATTTCCCTCAGTTATGTAGCCTTTTTTACTCATCTAAGGTTTCTTCTTCTATGCAGAAAAATGCAAATAAGCCTCATTTTCTCACTCTGCACAAGAGTTAATTCAAGATGGATCAAAGAGCTGAGCGTGGTGGCGCACCCTTGTAATCCCAGTACTTGGGAGGCTGAGGATCTGGGTTCCTGGCTAGCCTCAGCTACTTAGTGAGGCCCTCCGCAACTTAGTGAGACCCTGTTTCAAAATAAAGAATAAAAAATAGGGCTGGAGGTGTAGCTTGGAGGTAGAATGCCCCTGGGTTCCATCCCCAATACCAAAAAAAAAACCCAAAAAAACAAAAAAAAAAAAGGATCAAAGACCTGGAAATTAGACCAGAGACCTTGCAGCTACTGGAAGACGGCATAGGTTCAACACTTCAACACATAGGCACAGGCAAAAACTTCCTCAACAAGACCCCAAAGGTACAGGAAATTAAAATGAGGATCAACACGTGGCATTATATTAAACTGAAGAGCTTCTGTGCAGCAAAAGGAAACCATCAAGAACTTCAACAGAGAGCCGACAGAATGGGAGATTTTTGCTAGCTACTCCTCTGATAGAGGACTAATATGTAGAATATACAGAGAACTCAAGAAACACACCACTAAAAAAATAATAACCCAATCAAAAAATTGAACATTTGGAAACACTCCCAGCTGGATTGAAGGAAACAGAGATGGGACAAAATAAAGACAGACCATGGGACTTCTAGAATTCTAAAGGTACAGTAGAGCTAATCAGCATGAGTGTGCACTACTCTTCAACAAACACAAAGAATGACCTTGAAGTCACCTCATAGGTTGACAGTTCTGCCACTACCATCATGGACCCAGGGGCATGGGCCCAGCGGTATATGTGTCTCTTTCTTGGTTTCTGATGGCATGGTGTTCTCCTAAGTTTCAGAAGGCCAGGAAAATTTCACTCAAGGACAAGGTGGTGGGCTGCCTGCCTGGTGGGTCCAAGACAGGAATTCTACCCCAGTGGGCCCAGAAAATAAAATATTGGACTAAAGAAGATCATTCTTGAGCCTTCAAATCTAATGGAATTCGTCCTGCTGTGTTTTGGACTTGGTTTGGGACCTGTAAGTCCTTTCTGATTTCTTTCTTTTGAAATTGGAATGTTTATCCTATATCTGTTCTATCATTGTATTTTGATGGTAGATAACTTGTCTGGTTTCACACATTCATGGCTGGAGAGAAATTTTGCCTTAGGATTAATCATACTTGGAGTCTCATCCATACCCAATTTTGATAGTATTTATATGAGATTTTGCACTTAGAGTTGATGCTTGAATAAGTTAAGATTTGGAGAACTGTTGGGAAGCAGTGAATACATTTTGCATGTGAGAAAGACACGGATTTTGAGTGGCCAGACAGCAGAGTACTGTGGTCTGAATTATGTTCCCCAAATTTAAAAGTTGAAGTCTTAACCCCAGTACCTCAGAGTAGATTTTGTGATTACTTAGCATAGGTACTTAAGTTAAAATGTGATCAGAGGGGTAGGTCCTGAATGTATGTGTCTAGTGTCCTTATAAGAAAAAATAACCATACATACATGTACAAAAGGAAGATGTGAAGACACAGGGAGAAGACAAACATCTATAATCCAAAAAGAGAGCCTTCCTTACAATGTTCAGAGGGAATCTATCATGGCAACCCCTTGATCTTGGACTTAAAACCTCTAGAAAAATCATACTTTTTTAAAGCCACCCAGTCTTTGGTACCTAATTTTGACAATCCTAGAAAACTAATACAGAAGGCAATTGACTAAAAAAACTTCTTAAAAAATTTCCTACTCCTGAGTACAAAGGAAATAAAATTTTGACATTTACAGGGACTGAAGGCCTTATGATTCTATCATACAGTAAATACAAACATTTGTATTCATATTTCTTAATCAATTATTTATAAAGTAAGTGGTATGTATGTGTACATATACATATCAGATATTTCTCAAATTATAAGGATATATAGCCAGGCATGGTGGTGCATGCCTGTAATCCCAGTACTTGGGAAGCTGAAACAGGAGGATCACAGGTTTGAGGCCAGCCTCAACAACTTAGCGAGACTCTGAGCAACTTAGTGAGACCATATTTCAAAATATAAGATAAAATAGGACTGGGAGTATAGACCAGAGTTAGAATGCTCCTGGGTTCAATCCCTAGTAACACACACACACACACACACACACACACACACACACACACACACTTTATATATATATATATATATATATATATGTACATGTGCATATATGTACATATATATGCATATATTCTCAAGTTATAAGAATACATATGGGCATGTCAGACAGCTCCACCAGGGAAAGTATTATTTAAACTTTTATTTTTACATATATACTGTAGCATATTAGGCAGTACATACTGTGATAACATGCCCTAAAGTAATTTTTTAAGCCTCATTTTCTACCCTAAAATTAAACTCCCTGTCCTTACTGCCACAAGGACAAAACCAGTTCCCCAAGGACAACAACCAGTTTCTACCCTTATTGCCCCTAAGACAATGCCCAAGAAACCAGCCCCTGCCCTTACCTCCACCCAAGGACAAAGCCCTGGAAACTGACCCCCACCTCTGTGTTCAGCCCCCTCCCCTAAACTAATCAATTTATTTCTAAATAAGGGAAAATTTTCTGTGGTTGGCTGATTCAAACCATAAACTGCAAAAATCTGTTTCTGTACCCCAGCTTGTTCTATAAAAGGGAGCTGTAAGCTACACAAAGGGCTGCCGTTCTAGCCTCTGCTGGTGGACGTAGCCCCGGGGTATTAAAGCCTCGCCTTAACTGAGATGGTGGTCTTGAAATTTCTGTTTCTTGTGCATTGTTCAACACATACACAGCATTTCAAAGGTTTTTGAAAAAAACTACTTAAATATAGATTATTTAATTTGCAGGTAATTACCTGCGTTTGTTCAAAACATGTTAGTTTAACATGTCTAAGTTAAATAAAAGAAACTTCTAAGGTGCCCTATTTTTCGTTTTTTTCCTCTCAGCCATGCAATTAAACATAAATGAAAGGAAACAAGAAATATTTACTTTAAAAGTTATTTATCTCACAGTTGGGCTTGGCTGCACACTCAAGTAATTATAATTATGCTATTCTCAGATTTTTCTCCTTTTAAAAAGAAATCATGTTTGTATCAATGCAGTTTACATAAAAATAATTCATTTCATTTATCAATTTAATTCTAATTAGCTTTCCTGAACCTAAAAATATCATTCATTATTATTACAAAGGATTTTCATTTACCATTCAAAAGTATTTTAGATATTTAAAAAATCTTTTCAAGAAAGTAACAATTCAAGCAGCTTCCTTCATACTTCATCTCAAAAAAAGCACTAAATTAATGAGTAAAAATAAAGGTGGTTCTTTAATGAGATCTCATGAGTACTTCTCTTTGTAATAAGGCAACAACCCAAGGATAACTGATTCTTAGAAATTTAAGAGAGAACTGTTGGCAAGAAAAGGATCAATGGATTAGATAATCTTTAGGTCAAGTATTCATAAGCAAAAATAACGTGATTATTTTTATAAGTGTATCAAAGATGTATCTTTTCAAATTACATACATTGTACTATGAAAATCAATAGGGTGTTTCTATTTAGTGAAAAGAGCCAAGAAATAGATTTAATGAAGCTAACCATTTATATAATGCAATATACCTATATAAAATTATCAATACCAATCTCAACCACATGTACAGGGAAGGAGAGGGAAGGGGGTGGGATCTGGAAGAAAACACACCAGGTGTTGTGTGCATGTATGTTTCTATCACCCTATACCTCAGTATGATGTGTGATTACAATGCATTAATAAATATATAAAAATAAAAATGATGTGTGTTGATAAATACTTGAACTAAGTTGGTGAGATGAGACTATAGGACAGTTTAGGGAGATATCAGTAGAATATACTCTACAGAACCTAATGATTGAGTAGACACAGCAGTTAAGTAAAGAGAGTAAGTGTACGCTAATTAACATTTTTTTTAAGCATAAGGAACAAACAGACAATGGAAATTACCATAGTAGGAAATACTGGAAAAGAGTTAGTTTCAGAGAGCAGAAGCAGGGAGGATTAAAAAAAATCCATTTTGAATATATTGCTTAAATATATATATATATATATATATATATAATATTATACTAATTCAATTAATTTAATATACTCAAAAGTTATAGATGTATAAGAACACTAATAAGTTTTTTTTTAATTTTTAGCCTAAATTCAGAGAACTGTTTCCAGGCATGAGGTCCTTTATTAATTGATGTGGACTATGAATTTGTTTAAAATATGTCACCACTCAAGATTTTTAAAATTTAACAGGGGAAGTAAACCTTATTCATGGGGAACTCAATATCTTTTCAAAATAGTTATTTAAATTAATATCCTTAGCAGACTTTTACATAACCTAGTAGAGAATTCAACTTACTGAAGAGAATTATGTCCATTTGCTAATCTATAACCTTATATGTTTCTATGCACCAGTTTTCAGTCTGTAAAATGTAGATATCTTCCAGGCTTGTTTTGGAACTAGTTAGCTAAAATACATAAAGCTCACCAGGTGTGGTGGGCTCACACCTATAATCCCAGTACTTGGGAGGCTGAGACAGGAGAACCACAGGTTTGAGGGCAGCCTCAGTGAGTAGTGAGACTCTCACCAATCTAGCGAGATCCTGTTTCATAATAAAAATAAAATAGGGCTGAGGATGTAGCTCAAGGTAGAATGTCCCTGGGTTCAATCCCTATTACCTGCCTCTCCAAATTAAAATTCATGAAGCTATAATTGACTATAGTGATTACATGCTAGATTACTTTTTTCCCTTTCCTTATATTCACGTATCCAAATGAAGCGAGACTCATGAATATCACATTTTAAGTATGATTTTTAAGGTACATTCAAGATCATTTGTGAAAATACTATTTCTTTTTTCCTGACTATTGTTCACAAAACACCAAATTATGCTAAGAAATTGCATATTTCACTAATTAAAAATTATATCCAACTAAAACTGTACCTAGCAGCTGTCTAGAAGCTACCTAATTCTTCATAAATTCATTTTTAAAACACATATTTAAGTTGTCAAGATTAACTTATGAATTTCATTGGCAAATCCCCAATCAAAATTTTGTATTGTATTTAGTGATGGGGCACAGCCATTCTTATTAAATCCAAATATAAGCTTAGTATAATGCTGAAAAAAATTTACAAAAACATTTTCATTGTTATAGTCTACTGACAGAACACATTATAAATTCTGTCATCTCTGGTTGGTTACAGTATTGACACTCCCTTGCTAGAAGAATATCTAATTTGTTTGCAGATAATTTATCAGAATTGGACTGGGTTCCCTCTTTCACGAGTTGTTTTGGCAAATCAGAAAGTATCCTGGCCTGGTCTGTGTTTGGCTTGAGTCTCAGATGGATATGTTGGAGATAATGAATCAGCGGCAGCCAGAGCCTGAGAATCCTGTGGTTGGAAACATTCCAAGTAGTCTTTGGCAGATTTCCTCTTATTCAAGGGTGTTAGCTTTGGAAAATTAGAAAGCTTGGATGGAGGAATGAAAAGTGAAATACATATATACAGTAGAGGAAGCTTATGCGTTTCAGCCTAGGAGGAAATCAAAGAATTTTAGTTGACTCCGTACTACTGGCCCACTCCTGAAATTCTTTGAAATCTTTGCTCAAATGCTTTCTGAGTATTTGAAGGAGAAGATCATAAGTTATAAAAGAAATATTGACAAAATCAGGAAAAATTACATATATGGAACATGTCATTTTTCATATATGTTGAATCACTTATTTGTATAGAATTCAAAACTTTGAACTTTGAATAACATTGTTTAATTTGACTCTATAATTGCAATACATTTCTTTAAAAATCATCTTGCTCGCTTTTTTTTTTTCTTATTCTTTTTCCCTTCAAGGGGAAAAAGATGAGTGCAGCTTATAGATCCAAATAAACCATGATTCAAACCTCAGCTCCACCAATTATGTGGCCTCTGTTAGGCCCTTTCTCTCTCGGATCAGATTTCTGCCATGTGAAAATGAAGATAATACCATCCTTGGAGGAGTGTTGAAGGATATGGAATGTTGAAGAATATAGATAATGTATCTAGAGCATCAAACTCAATTTCAGAGACTCTAATGTTGAAGAGTATTTGAAGTTTTCCATCTCCATTCAGGTGTGTGTGTGTGTGTGTGTGTGTGTGTGTGTGTGTGTGTGTGAGAGAGAGAGAGAGAGAGAGAGAGAGAGAGAGAGAGAAGTAGCTGTATAAAGAAAGGTCTATATTTAAAAAAACAATTTACACGTATTTTTAAAAGACATCTCAAAACATAGAAACACTGAGAATTTTTTTCCTTTCTAAAATTTAAGTGAAGGATGAGAGCTGGTGGGGGAAACATTTAAAAGAATTTAAGAAAAATAGCTAGCTCTATTCAAATACTAAATGCATTGCATCAAAATAAAGTCAAAAGTTTATGCATTGATCATGTAATAGGGTAGATCTGGCAACCTGAAAAGGATCTCCAGGGTAAATTTCACAAGCATCTAAGGAAAGAGGCATCTTCTCTATTCAAAGTGAGCAATGATGGCCCACTTTCTTACATCTGTCACAAACATTCTCACCACTGCTAAGCTTGTTAGTGACAAGTTACAAGGAAAAGGTCATAGCCTTATGTGATTTGAATCATCCTGTTTTGAAATTACACATTCACGAATGCTGAGAACAGGGTTTCTAGGAGGTATCTTTCCTACCAAGACATAGCTTTCCTTTGTTTTCAGAACCTTAAAATTCCCTTGTACAGTATGCAACTAGGTGTTATTACTTTGGAGACCTATATTAATATTTCTAGTTTTTCTATTAAGAAAAACTAAATTGATTTTAATATCGTACAAAGACAAATATGCAGGTGCTCAATTAAAACAAACCAAAACTATAACAAAACAAACAAAACCTGTGTTAAAAGGTTTACTGTGCCTGACAGTTAAAATTTAAGATTATATACATATAAAATTTTACTGAAAAAACTGACATTTTTCTGGAAGGGGAAACAAAGGGTATATAAATTGCCAGAGAATACACAGCTGGTAAGCTGCTTAGCTTTCAGGGATTACATTGTATTTATATTTAATTCTAAAATCTGGGCTTTTTTCCCTATATCATTCTGAATTCTAATTATGGCATAAACAAATTATAAAATGGAAAAAAGCTACAGTGAAAAGTCACAGATGACTTAGGTATGCTTCAAGATTCACTTGGGAAGAAAAAGAATAAGAGTGACATCTATTTTTTAGTATGTGCCTAAATTAATGAAATAAAAATTTCTTATAAAGCCATTTAAGTCATATAATTGCCATCTTGAGTTTTTTGTAACTATATTCTTATATTAAACCTCAAAACTTTAAAAAATGTTAATAAAAAAGATTTTATTTTTGTTGTTGAACTCTTCAGTGTTAAAGTTAAATTTATGATGTATTAATTCTAATCCTAGTTCTTAATTGGGAAGCTACATACATGTCTTGGATCTTAGGTCAACAGTAGACATTGAAAAAATAGATATTAAGATGATAACTCAATACTCTTTGAATAATCATTCCAATAGTAAAACTTCTGCCTAAAAACAATATAGGTATTTGAAATCATATCTATTTTTGACTATCTCATGATATTGCAAGGACTCGGGTGAATTTTGATGTGCTGTAGGAAATTGACAGTGAGACTAAATGATATGATTTATTCATTCAACCAACATTTTAGAACACTTATTTTGAAGAAGGCACTCTTCTAGGTATTGATGATATAGTGGCCAAAACAAAACAAAACAAAAAAAATCAGACAATGTTGTTCCTGACCTTATGGAAATTACAATCTAATGATTCCATTTTAGATTGTAATCTTCGGAATACTCAATATTCTCTATTCTAGAACTCTCTTTTTATTGATAACAAATCTAGAATTAGGCACGAAGTATTTTAAAATTATTTTCAAAGCTTGACAATTTCATTATACAGCTATACACTTATTTTGGATGCTTTAACACAAAATTATTTAAGTTTGTAGGGAATCATTTGCTATTTTAAAGTTTTTATGCAAGATTAAAACCATGTTTTTCTATCTGTCTAACTCAAATTCATATGTTGAATCCTTTATCTCCCGTGTCACTGTATTTGAAGATGGGGACTTTAAGGAAGCCAATAGCGTTAATGAGATCATAAGAATTAGGCTCTAATCCAATAATGCTAGTGTCTGCTAAGGAGAGGAATCAATATCAGATCTCTTTCTCTATTTCTCTGTATGTGCACAGAGGAAAAGCCATGTGAATACACTGTCAGGAGGCACTATCTGCAAGGCAGGAGGAGAGCCCTGACCAGAAACCAGTCTAGCCAGAACCTTGATCTCAGACTTCAAACCTCCAGAACTGTAAGAAGGTCATTTTTTGTTATTTAATCTATCTATTCTGTATTTGGATATGATAGCCTCAAAAGACTAATATACTTTATTATGGATCAGCTAAGTAAAATACCTTCATGTTATTTTCTTCTAAGTTATTTCCTATTTTATTATCTCAGGTATGAATAATGAAGAAATTCAGTCCTCTGATAAAGGACTAAGATCTGGAATACATAATGAACTTAAAAAACTTAACACTAAAAATACAAATAACCTAATAAATATTAAATAATTTTTAATTGGTTTCTCTAGGTTGGCAATTGGGCTTAGCACTGAGAATTTGAATTAGCATGCAAAATAAAAATGTCCCATGTGATTTCATGATGTTTACAATCTAACTGGGGAAAAAATTGATCACTCACTTATTTATAAGTGAGGTTACAATCACGATTAGAGGTGACAGAGGCAGTGGCATAGGCACAGACATTCATTAAATGAATGAGTGAATGGTCAAAGTAGGTAAAGGAGATGCAAAGTCCAGCTGGGGCAGAGAGTGGCTCTACAGGAAGCTACAAGAAGTAAGGCTGGTTCCTACACACAGAACCTTGATGCTATTCATCTTGAAAAGATGAAAAGCCATTGGATGTCTGGGTCTGTGCCTTTACATTTAACATACACGAATCAACAGAGGGGAAATATTAAACTTGTTTTTGCAAGGATAACTGAAGCAGCTGAAGAGAGAGGGGAATGATTATAGGGAGCCTTGGACTGAGATATGAAACCAATTATGAAACTCTTGGAATGAGACAGATCTGGGCCTTCTGATCAATCCATGTTATAAATTTGTAAGAATAGATGTTTGTTAACTATTAAAAAAACTTCTTTATACCATTCTTCTTTATATCGCTTGATTAAATGGAAGTTAGCATTAGCTGCCAGGAACAACTCTATAAATACGGTAGCTAAATTATACAGCTATTTCATGCTCTATTTATCATTCCAATATAAGAAAACGAAGCCATCATAAATGTCGGACTCTATTTGCTGGAAAAATGAATGCAGGATATTTACTCCAAGATAATGAGCAGTAGTATTCCCCTGCTCTGTCACTAAAATAATACTCTTGATTTTATGTGCACTTTCTCTTCGAAACTGAATCAGAAACATTCCAAAAATAGAATATATAAAAATATTAATTCAATTAAAGTAGACACACAACTATTTGGCAAAGCTATATAGGAGGATTAGGTAAATACTTTCAGGAATTAAATTCTAATCTTAAGGAAAAAATCAATGTAGAAATGTACAAATGTTATAAAGATTGTGCATAGGTTAGATTAGCCACATAATACATGATTTTCTAGACTATGGTATGTCAAATGTAAAACCTATTCATTTTTCTCTTTTATTAAAAATAATATTTGATACTTAATAAAAGAGTGAAAGAAGTCATGTCAAATAAAGTGCACTTCTACTGTCATAATGTCAACTAAAAGATGTTATTATGTTGGTATTTCAACATATAAGTTATCTACCAGTGCAGTACATATATCCATCATTTAAAAAATTACAGAGTATTTGAAGTACATCACATTTACCTTTATTTCTCTGTTTATTTAGAGTACATTATGATGATCAGTGTATATTAACATTCTAAATTTTTTAAAAAGCATTAAATTAACCTAAATTCCCATTTTTTCAGCCTCTTGGGTCATTTAGTACAGATCCCCAACCTGTGGCACTTCTTTGCTCCCTGCTTGTTGTGTCTGTGGCACTGTGAGCTGCTCTTGCAGCCTAAGATGCGTAGTCACTCAACATTCACACCTGCCATGTGGCCATCAAGTGTTAGATTTTAGGGAACAAAAATGAATAAAACATGATTCTCAAATTCTAAAAATTTAAAAAAGCAACAGGTGAAGACTGACAGGTAAAGAGCTGACTGAAATGTAAGGTGTAACTATTAGAAAATTTATAGTTAGAAGCCGGGCGTGGTGGCGCACGCTTGTAATCCCAGTACTTTGGGAGGCGGAGACCGGAGGATCCAGGTTCGCGGCCAACCTCAGCTCTCTCTCTCTCTCTCTCTCTCTCTCTCCCTGTCTCTCTCTCTCTCTCTCTCTCTCTTTCTCTGTCTCTCTCTCTCTCCCTCTACCTAGTGAGGCCCTCCACAACTTCGTGAGACCCAGTTTCAAAATAAAGTATAAAAAATAGGGCCGGGGGTGTAGCGTGGAGGTAGAATGCCCCTGGGTTCAATCCCTGGTTCCACAAAAAAAAAAAAAAGAAAATTTATAGTTAGGAAGGTGTAGAGTGTGTTTGGAATGAAGAACGGTCTGCAGATTGGCTATGGAATACGTCAAGGAGAGGTAAAGAAAACAAGATGAGGCTTAACAGAAAGATTGGAATCACAAGGGAGGAAGTTTTGGATACCAGGCTAAGGATTTAGATGAGGGATCAGATTGGGTATCTTTATTTTTTTTTTTTTGTCAGCATACATTTCTTACCTGCTTTTATTTTATTCTTTATTTATTGTATTTAATTAGAATAAAATGGAAATTATCTCTTTTCCTTGCAGGCTGTTCTGACTCTCTGTTCCAGAAATTTGAACCTTAATCACTGATACAAGAAAAAGTGGGAGGAGCTAAGACATACCAATTGTAATATCACGGGTAGATTTCCTGCTTAGACCTACAAACCTCCCTGCTTTCTGTATTTTGCAGGAGCTGATTGTTTTTCTTTTCCTTTCTGAGTTACCATGACTCTTCTAATAAGTTTCTTTTGTTTCCCTTAAGCTGGCTAGAATTGATTTCTGTTGCCAAAAACCAAAGTACCTTTATTTAGAAATCAGCAGAATTACATTATATGATTTTTTTACATAGGTGATAGGAGTCAGAATAGAACAATATTCTGTTTCTCACATGTAGTTTTGAAATGAAAAATGAAAAAAAATCTGTCTAGTGAAAAAGTTATTGTAGTGCGGATGCTATTTCAAGACATCATCAGGTAAAAAAAAATGCTCTACTAACTTCTGAAGGAAATCTTAGATCAATGTACAAAGTAATTGTGACTTGGAAAGGATTTTTGCAAAGAACTAAGTTTTTCATATTTTCTTGCCAGTTCATGAAATCAACCATTTGTATTGAGAAAGCAAGGATTATATTATTCTTGGAGAGTGTGAAGAAGATTTACTGAAGAATGTGTAGCTGGTAAGAAAAGTGTTCATGTTCAAGTACTTTCCTGTAAAAGAATAAAAACTTAAGAGTAAACTAAAAGCAGAAAAATGGATAAAAAAATAGGAAGAAAAACAAATTATCATAATTTACAATATCAACTGATTTATATCCCAGGTATTCATCACACCTCTTGCTAACTTTACACAACTTTTGCTACTAATAATAGCCAAATTGAATTTAGAACTCACTGACAAACTGTGCTGAACACTATATAGATCATTTTGTTCAGTCTTCCCAAGACTACTATAGGGCAGGTTCTGTAATTATTAGGAATCTTTGATCACACCAGAACAGAAAATCCAATCTACATTTTATTTCAGCAAGTAGAAAATTTATTGGCTAACGTAAATAAAAGTATTTGCAAGAGGCTAATCTTAAAAGACAGCTTAATGCATAGGCTTAATATATATAAGCATATTTATAGTCTCACTTTCTCTCCCTGAACCTTTTTCTTTCATGAATTGGCATTACCTATCCTTTCATGATCACAGGATGACTACATAAATCTATTTGGACATTCTAACCACTTTGAGTTCAGAAAAAGGAAAATGTCTTATGCCTCGACATGGTGAAGTCTTGCTTTGATTCTCCTCATATAATTGGAAGGTACTCGTTCCTCTAACAATCAAGGTATGTCTTGATGCATTTTAACTATCTGTAACAATGTGTTTTTGTATATAGTAATAATGAAGATAACAATAAATAATTACAGTACTTATTTTCTGAATTTTGAAACCTGTGAATAAAGGAACTTATAGATCTTTACAACAACTATAGTACAATGTGAAATAACTATGTTATATGATGAGAAAACCGAACTATAGAAAGGTTTATTTGCTTGAGAACATTCACACAGGTGTCCATGGCAGAGCTTGGGTTTAATTAGAAGCTGTCTGCCTCTGAAATGTAAAAAGTATCCATTGTTCTATGCTGCTATTGGTTCTTTGATCAGATCGTTGTGTAATTCCCTTGCAGCATCATATACTAAAAGTAGTTGGTTGGTTCACAGGGAATACAAGATGATCCCCCCCACCACCCACAGGACAAGGAAACCAAAGCACAAAGAAATTAAATAGCTACTCTGAACTAATGAACTGGTGAACAGTTGAGGTAGAATTTGAACCAGGTATCTCTGATAGTTGAGCTAGAAATTCTAACTCCTACGATATGGCAATGTACACAATGACTATTAGTGAATGTAACTGTGGACTGATAAGATAATTAGAATTGCCTTGGGAGAATATTACCTTGATGAATTTCACTTGACCCATTAAGCATATTGCCTGATAGTCCAAGACCTACCCTAAGGATCTCAACCTATGGAGAAGAAAGGGGTTCACTGCTACCTGCAATTAAAAAGCCATTGGCTAGATTTAAATATCAATGTGGAGTTTTGTGGGGGGTTGTTGTTGTTTTGTTTCTTTAAAAAATGCATACCAGCCAGGTGTGGTGGTGCACGCTTGTAATCCCAGTACTTTGGGAGGTGGAGACCGGAGGATCCGGGTTCGCAGCCAGCCTCAGCTTTCTCTCTCTCTCTCTCTCTCTCTCCCTCCCTCTCTCTCTCTCTCTCTCTCTCTCTCTCTCTCTCTCTACTTAGTGAGGCCCAGTTTCAAATTAAAGTGTAAAAAATAGGGCC
Organism: Glis glis; assembly: GCA_004027185.1. Taxonomy (NCBI): domain Eukaryota; kingdom Metazoa; phylum Chordata; class Mammalia; order Rodentia; family Gliridae; genus Glis; species Glis glis. The sequence continues at coordinate 20,917 of PVJS01008441.1, forward strand.
GGGGGTGTAGTGCGGAGGTAGAACGCCCCTGGGTTCAATCCCAGTACCGAAAAAAAAAATGCATACCATAGCAATAATCTTAAAAATTTAGATTTTGCCAAAAATGATAGAGTTTTATGTTCTATTAGTTTCCATTCACACATCAAGAGCCAATCCTGGTAGATTAAATCATAGCTTTTGTCCCATGTTTTGAAGGTCTATATCTGACACCATTAATACAGACTCACAAGATTAAAAAAAGTTGCACATGATGTAGGGAAATCTATGGCACAGAAAAATAGAAAATAGCAAGCCCATGACTTTGTCAATATCAAGGCCTCATTACAGATAATTAAATTTAATCTCTGGTATCTATATTTTGAAAACTTACTGAGCATTTTTAATGTTCAGTCCATGTTGCAAAACATCACTAACAAATTCCCACAATATGTAGGCTACAGCAGTAATGGGCTGTTGGGAAATTGCCTGGAAGACAAGCCTGAGGATGCTCTTCTAACTGTCCCTGGGCTGGTTATAGTCCACAAGAATGTGCAAGACACTGTGGCTCTGATTATGGGGCAAGTAGGTGTCGAGAGAGTGAAGAGTGGGGCTAGGACCAAGAGACTTCTGTATTTTTGAGTTTTAAAAATGAAAAATAAAATGATTAAGACCACAGTTGTTAGCAATAGTTACCAAAAAAAAAAAACTCTCTGAAAAATAGAGACAGGGAAATTCTCCAGGCACCAGTGAAAGCCCAAGAACAGAGGAGCCACTCCACAATTATCCAGAAAATCTCATGCATCTGAGGTCTCCTTGATATATCACAGCACCATCTTAGAAAGAACCAGAGAATGATATTGGTTGAACTCATTTGAGCATTTATAAAAAAGAGATTTCTTTTAATTTAAGAAAATGATAGCACTTCAAATTGCTAAGTTATTATGTGTTTATTTTTTCTTAATCAACATGAGGGTGAATATGAAAGTTGAGGATATGTTGTAGGGCTTGACAGGGAAAATTACATAAATTATAGATCATAAAAAGCTTTATTCCCACTGCATATTTATATGGTCATGTGTTCATATTTTTGCCCTACTCATAATAATTTCATAGATCCTTTTTTATTCTCCCTGCAATTTTGACTGCTTTTCTCCTATTCAACCAGGTAGAAATGCCCATGACTGCCTTGACTATGGATAGGTTTCTGACTGAAAGGAAAGCATATCTGCCTGTCAAACATTCCTTTTCCAGCTATGATTCCCAGAAGTTTATAGTCATCCAAGGATCTTATAGAGTGTGCTGAGGAAGCTATCAAGAGGTAGCTCCACCTCTGAAGAGAAACATCAGGATGGAGAGAATCTACCTAATACGATGGAGAAGAGCCCAACATCACTCTTGGGACAGTGAGCATGGGCTGTGAGCCTAGAGCAAGGGAGACATTGCCTTTGGAGGTCCTCAGCAGCACAGCAAGGAGGGGGCACAGCACCAGAACAGGGTCAGCACATGCTGCTTACAAAGAAACTGGACTGTAATGATTTATGTTTGTAACTGTTGGTCACGATTCTACGTCTACCATTGATAGCTAAGTGGCATAAAGCCTCCAGACCTAGGGAAGTTAGCACAAACAACCAGGTGAGTTCCAGAGCCCAGTCAAAAATTAGGTCAATTTAAAGAATGTCAAGTAATATCTATTGTATGCCTAGGTACTATTCATACCTTTGACACAAGGCATAACTTGGAATTGAAGGAATAAGTTTATGAACATTCACTAATTAAGAGCTCCAAGAATCAGTAATTGTTGAAATGTTAAAGATTAAATGATGGATACCAGCCTAGGTGTCCATCAACAGAGGAATGGATCACAAAGCTATGGTACATATACACACAGTAGAATTTTACTCAGCCATAAAGATGAACAAAATCATGTCATTTGTAAGAAAATGGATGGAACTTGAGAATATTATGCTAAGTGAGATTAGCCAGTCTCAGAAAGTGAATAGTTGTATGTTTTCTCTCATATGTGGAAGCTAGATAGAAATTGGGAAACAAAAGAGACCTCCAATAGAGGAACAGACTCCAGTGGAGCGATGGAGGGGGTTTAGATGAGCGAGGAGGAGGGATAGAGATATAAAGAAGGTAATAGTTGAAATAATGCTATGTACATATGTAGTTACCAATGCCAATCCCAATGACATGTATGGGGAAGGAAGGAGAGGGGATAGGATCCGGAGGGGAATGCACCAAGTGTTGTGTGCATGCATGTTCCTATCACTCTGCATCTCAGTATGATGTGTAATTACAATGTACTGAAAAAGTATATGAAAGATAGAATAAAAATGTATTCTGGAGCCAGATTTTGGGAGTGATAGAGTAATTAGACACTTGTCTAGAAAGTTGAGTTAATCCAGGTTAGATTTTACCAGGTAATGAGCTGCTATCATGGATTCTGTCAGTAAAGAGTAAATTTCCCTACATAGTCACAGTAACATGATCCTACTATAAATACCTAAACATATATCACCCCTAATATTTCTACATCTAGAATTTATGTCATCAACAGAATACTCTTGATCAAATATATGGACTCATACAAAATAAGTTTGTGCATTTAAATATAAATGGTTTTCCCTCATATGTGGAAGCTAGAGAGAAATTGGGAAACAAAAGGGACTTGAGAGAAATGAGGATAGATTCTCAGAGAATAAGGAAAGGGGATGTGGGGAAGGAGGTGGGAGGAGAAAGGGAGACTTGATGAAGTAGACATTTCAAATAATGCTATGTACATATATGAAATTATCAATCCCAAACTCAATAATATGTACAGGGAGAGGGAAGGAGGAGGATGGGCCGCGGAGGGAAACACACCAAGTGCTGCGTGCATGTGTTTCTATCACTCTGACGTATCACTATCACTCATTATGACGTATAATTACAGTGTACCAATAAAAGCCTATTTTAAAAACTGGCTGAAATGAACATTTGCCTGACTAAGATTTAATTGTCCAGGAAATCTAAATAATAAAGACATTCTATTTCTCAAACTTTGAAGTTATTTCAGGTCTTACAGCACTCTAAAGCTTGTCTACTAGGAAATAGTAACCTATCCTGCCTTTGCCCTCAAATTATTGAATCCTTTAAATCTGACATTTAATTGGCAGTTGATTTTTTAAAATTTAACACCTGTTTTAAAAATAATTATGTAGAGATGTGTTTTTTAGTTTAGTCTTGCTTAGTGCAGTTTAAAGATGCTACTGTCCTTCAGAGTAGTGTATGATGACTCAGGATGTGATTGGTTGAGGAAAATACCACAAAAGAGATCTTCACCAATTCAGTGAAAATTTGTAAGTGGCGGTTAACTTGGTATAAGCTGTAGACTCTTTTACAAATATAAAATATGACATTAATATTTCAATAAGATTGAGTTTTAATAATGTCTTCTATTTAACTTTAATTTTGTTTACATTTTAATTTCTAAGAAAATGATACTAAAAATGAATGTGGGTATCTTTTACTGAAATTAGGTATAGTGTCAGAAGAAAGCTTGGTGATTTTAAAACTACAAAAGTAACAAAGTTGTAAAATTGCATGACTATACACGCACATTCATTTGTTTTCAGTTAACAAACATTTCTGATTACACATTCTTATTTAAATGTTTTTATTGTGGCTGACACTGAATTTTTTCATATTTTACTTAAAATTAAGATTTTTTGTTTTTCTTTGTCTTGCAAAAATAAGGTAAAAATTGATGTATTCACTAATATCATCAGGAATTTTAATGAAATTGGGTTTTAGAAATGTTTTATGTGAATTTTCTATGGGAACATAAAGGTGATTAAAATTGTTTTCACATAGTTCATGGTTCAATTACAATCTATATTCTAGAAATAAGAAGTTGACACAATGTTAATGTTTCGTATGTAGTTAACAGAGAATACACTACTATAATTGAGATAATTTTTATTCTTCTTTAAAACACTTCATTTTAAAAAAGAAAATCAGGAAGGGAAAAATGTTCCAAATATAAGGTAGAGTATAAATACATTATATTCTCTGAGAAATTCCTTTTGCTTTAAAGTATCATCCAGGTATGGTGGCGCATGCCTGTAATCCCAGTACTTGGGAGGCTGAGACAGGAGGATTGTAGGTTCGAGGCCAGCCTCAGCAATTTAGGGAGGTTCCTCAGCAACTTAGTGAGACCCTGTTTCAAAATAAAAAAATAAAAAGGGCTGTGGTTTGTAGCTCAGAGGCAGAATGCCCCTGGGTTCAATTCCTAGTACCATCCTTCCCCTACCCCAACCCCAGCAAAAAAAAAAAAAAAAAAAAGTATCGTCTGAGCAAAATCTAAGCTCTTTTCTCACTATTCTAAAGCCTCATATGTTACACCCATAAGTTAGGGTAAAAATTTGGCACAAAATGAAATCAAAGATTCTCTTTGGTTTGATGCAATAAAATATGATATCAGAAATTTAAAGTGTCATTGTTGCAGTTGTAGCTACATTTTGGCAATACAAAAGCCAACATTATTTTGAAAATTAGGAATATTCAATAAAAATCAAATGGCTGCATCCTATGCTTTAGTGAATACTTGCTCAAGAATATACTTGATTTAACAATGAAACTCTGGTAATGATAGAGACAATATTTTCAAATTAATTATGAGTATAATGCTCAATTTAAAATTAATTTGTAATTAAGATTTTCACTGTGAACATCATTATATATATTTATGTTTTAAAAATACATAAACAATTTAATTTTTTAACAGTCTGTGCTTTCCTTTATAATAAAAGAGAGAATTATATTCTACTAGAAACAACACATTTATTATTTTCTATTTGTAATCTTATTCTTTTTATTTTTTTTGCGACACTGGGGATTGAACCCAGGGGCGTTCTACCTCCGAGCTACACCCCCAGCCCTATTTTTTGTACTTTATTTTGAAACCGGATCTCACGAAGTTTCAGAGGGCCTCACTAAGTAGAGAGAGAGAGAGAGAGAGAGAGAGAGAGCTGAGGCTGGCCGTGAACCCGGATCCTCCGGTCTCCGCCTCCAAAAGTACTGGGATTACAAGCGTGCGCCACCATGCCCGGCTACTTGTAATCTTATTCTTGTTCTCATTTAATGAGAGGAAAATGGCTTGTCTTATATTAGAACTAAGAAAAGGTGGGAAAGAAATAACCTGTATGCCATTGGTGAATTTGTCTTAAACTTGTAAATTTTAAGATGTCAGTCCTTATGTCATTTCAGTGCTTCCCCCAGAAAAAGAGCCTTAATGACATCTACAAGATCAGGTACATTATAGTAAAACTTCCTTCATTTGCTTTTACCAGCCCCCCACAATGGACATCAGATTTTTTTCCCCTTTTTGGTACTGGGGATTAAACCCATGGCCATTATTTTTAAAATCGATGAACTCAAGTTCAAAAATGCATTGAAGTCAATGTATTTAGGGATTTAGGATGTGAGAGGTAGGGGGAGATATTAAAGATAGGATAGAGATACAGATGGATAGAAGGTTGAGATAAAGGTGGAGAGGGAAAGGAAGAAAGAGAATAAAAACATCTGAGCCATCCCTGATTATTTTCGATTATACTTGATATAAGCCACTATTAGTCTTGTACTTCTCCACAAATCTTTCCCAGAAATTTCTGGATGTATCTGGAAATTTTTGGTGTCTACTTGCTCTAAATCTTTTGGGTATACAGGATGCCACAGTTGTTCCTGGCTTAGTAGATTTTAAATCCTGCTGTTTGCTAGAGATCTTCACATAAAAACCTCCAAAGCTCTTCAGAATTAGATTTGAAAGTGGAATCACTCACTGCCATATGGAAATTTAGAACCAGAATGAGGCGAAATTTGTGATTTTTAAGAACATTGAAATACAGATTTTTAATGTGATCTTTTAAAATTATTTTTATGTTGGCTCAAATATTCTTTGCTGATCCTAAGCATGAAAAAAATTACAACCAAAAACATGTTCATGTTGAATTGTTCTTGGGTTATTAGTATAATTCTGATATAGAAAGAAGTCTCTGGAATCTGTACTTTACCTAACATTTAAGACCTTCTGTAACCTGTTCTTTCCTTTTTATTTCCCTTTTCTTCCTATCTCTTCCATTCCCTTTCCTTCCCTTTCCTCCCTCCCTCCCTCCCTCCCTCCCTTCCTTCCTTCCTTCCTTCCTTCCTTCCTTCCTTCCTTCCTTCCTTCCTTTTCTTCCTTTCTACTGTTGTTTTTCCACATCTAGAGTCTCACACTTGATGTGCTACCAGCCCCACTATTGTTGCTACATGTTGCTGTAGTTGCTGTAGTTGCTACCAGCAACTACAGTTGCTACTGAACATGTCAATTTTTTTGCCATTCCTGTGTTTTAATTATGCTCTTTCCTCTTTTCATTTTTCTTTCTTCACTAAATATTTACTGAGCAACTACCAAATTCCAGAACTAGTACTAGTGGTAGAGAAAGAAATAACAAGAAAACATAGCCGGTTGTGGTGGTGCACGCTTGTAATCCCAGTACTTTGGGAGGCAGAGACCGGAGGATCCGGGTTCGCAGCCAGCCTCAGCTCGCGCACGCGCACACGCTCTCTCTCTCTCCTTGTCTCTCTCTCTGTCTCTCTCTCTCTCTCTCCCTGTCTCTCTCTCTCTCTCCCTCTCTATACTTAGTGAGGCCCTCCGCAACTTCGTGAGACCCGGTCTCAAAATAAAAGTATAAAAAATAGGGCTGGGGGCGTAGCGTGGAGGTAGAACGCCCCTGCGTTCAATCCCCGGTACCGCAAAAAAAAAAAAAAAAAAATGCTTTCACAGTATTTACCAAAGTAGGATTCATATTCTAAAAAATATAATTCTGTCATTTGAGACAACAAGGATGAACCTGGAGGAAGTTTGTGAACTGAAATAAGAGGCATAGAAAGACGAATACTACATGATCTCATTCATATAGACACTATAAAAAAGTTGATGTTGTAGAGGTAGACTAGAGTAGGGATTACCAGGAGCTAGAGGATTGAGAGATGTTAGTCAACAAATACAAAATTTCAGTTGAATAGGAAGGATAAATTCAAGAGATCTATTGTACCATGGAGTGACTATACAATACATTGTATTCTTGAAAAATGTTGAAAATGGATGTAGAGTTCTGACCACAACAATGGTAACTGAGGTAAAATATATGTTAATTAGCTAGATTTAGTCATTGAACAATGTATATATACTTCACAACATCTTGTTGTACATAGTAAGTGCACACAATTTCACTGCCATTTCAAAAAGTAAATAAGAAGAGAAAAAGAGCATGGAAAGAAAATGACAAGGTGCTCTGGCTGTACGCGGTATTAACGACTTCTCTGCTTGATGAATACAATGAGGGAAAATGTACCCCTAATTTTAAGTACCATTACCTAATTTCTCTCTTCCTGTACAAAGGGAAATAAGTGCAGCTGGAGAAAAAAATAACAGCTATTAAAACTATTGCTTTCTGTTCTTCATCAGCATATAATCTCTGCTTTAATGTTACCTCCTCTTTTCTGTATCTTTTGTCCCTTCTAATTTACTGGCTTTTGAGCATTCAAAAGAAAAGAAAGAAGAAGGAAGGAAGGAAGGAAGGAAGGAAGGAAGGAAGGAAAGCAAGCAAGCTAGCTGTCCTCAAGATCCCTAAAATTCTATAGTTATTATTCAGCCTTTTCTCTCCCATTTTCTCACAATTTTTCCTAGTCCTTACTATTTCCATTTCCTCATGTTTCATTGAACTCTCATTTCAAGATCACTGACTTCTATATCTACCACATAGCTATATTATATACATAGGAAAATCAGCTAGACCCTGTTTCAAAACAAAATAAAACCCCAATAAAAAGGGCTGTGGGTATAGCTTACAGGTAGAAAGACCCTGGTTTCAACCTCCAATAACACACACACACACACACACACACGATAGTTAATAATTACCAAATGCAACAGATTTTTTTAATTCAGCTGACTAATTAACCTGGATGCATTTTTCTTGCGTTTTCCATTTTTTGCAGACACATTACACACATGGAGACCACAGCTCTTGTTATGTCTTGTTCTACCTACTACTATTTAAATATTTTTTTTCTTTATTTTCTTAGCATGGTATTCTCTAAGTCTTTACTAACACTCTGCATAATTTAAAGAGTTTTTCAGACCCCAAGTAATGAAAATGTATCCTGTACAACGTCTTTGAATAACACAAAGCACTTTATCCATGGTATGTTCCAGTCTGAAGCCTGTGTTCCTTGTAGAACCTCCCTTCTGATATTCTTTATTGTAGTTACTGGCACCAAGTTACCCAGGCTAGCATCTTAGAGAACACCGCTGAAGTCTTTCTTTCATCAATCTTACGGTCCAATGATTGTCAAGTTTGCATACATTTATGTGCTAAGTACTTGCGTGTAGATTTCCCCCGCTTTATCTTTGCCTCCGTGTCATTAATTTGTATTTGCTTCAATCCTGTGTGTGGCTACTTGTATATCTTACCCGTACCTATTTCTCTCTCTCTATCCAGCTGCTGCCAATGTGTAAATAATATAATTTCTTTCCCTGCATAAAGTTCTTTAGTGATTCCCCCTATCTGCCAGTTGAATTGCCTAGGCTCTTTCCAGGACACACAAAGACATCACAGGTTAAGCGTCCCTGAAGATAGCCTTGCTCACATGTTACGATCAGACAATACACATTTTAATTATATTAATTATATTAATCACCATAATCCATATTTTTTTGTTTTAGCTTTTGTTGATAACTCATATTCCTAAGTTTGTCTCATCTCTTCTGCTAGGAACATACTTCCTACCTGTCTCAGTGATGAGCATACTTTCTACTTGGTGTTCCAGATTCATAACTGGTCAGGTGTTATTGCCTTTGGAGTCATTCTATCCCATCCATACATACACAGGAGACTGAATAAATCTAGATATTCCCTGGGCTAAATTATGTATGATCTCTATCTTTTATTCACTTCACAATTTCATAACAATCTGATTATATGAGAGTTTTCCCTAGTAGGATATGAACTCTTCTAGGGACAGCAATTGAATATTATTTATCTGGGCGGGCGTGGAGGCGCACGCTTGTAATCCCAGTACTTTGGGAGGCGGAGACCGGAGGATCCGGTTTCGCGGCCAGCCTCAGCTCTCTCTCTCTCTCTCTCTCTCTCTCTACTTAGTGAGGCCCTCCACACTTCGTGAGACCCAGTTTCAAAATAAAGTATAAAAAAAAATAGGGCCGGGGGTGTAGCGCGGAGGTAGAATGCCCCTGGGTTCAATCCCCGGTACCGCAAAAAAAAAAAAAAAGAATATTATTTATCTTTGTCTTTTCTCTGCATACGATCTTACAGATGGTTAATACATATGAGTTCCTAAATCCAAGCTGTGGGTGTAGAGAAAACAGGCAAACTTTTCTCTATTATCATTGTAATAAAGGCTGACTACCAGATGATTTTAAAAAATATCTTTATTATTTTCACTTCAATCAGTTATCATCAAAGGTGTATGTAAAGTCAAACAAATATCAATATGAATAAAGTATCGGAAAGTCAAGTTATTTTATGAACTTAAATACAACAGTGTTTTGTTTTTTAGTGAATATGAGTCAAAAGGTCTAAGCGCTGCTACAGCTTAAAAAAGTTGTGTGTAGGTCAACATTCTCGCTGATGTAATCCCAAAAATCTGACCACACCATTTAAAGGGAGGAAGATTTATTTGCTCCAAGTTTTTGGAGATTCTAGAGTTCAATCTATGTCAGGCTAGGTCTGAGGAGCTCAGGGCATGGTGGCAGGAAGCAGAGAGGAAGTGAACAAGTGCTCGGCTCTCACACCACAGAGGCCCGAAGCAAGAGAGAAAGCAGGGGGAGAAGAGACCTTCAATAGTCCTGAAGAGAACACCCCCAGGGACCCCTCCTTAGCAACCAAGCCCCACTTCCAACATTTGCTACCTGGTTTTCATGAGGGCTAGGGGGACAGTCTAACTCAAAACCATTACAAATTTTATTCAAGAGCCCAGGCTTCTAAACTAAGGCCATTTCAAGGGAGGGACCTTTGCTTAAATAATTCAATTTGCCTTATAGAATCTGCTTATCAGTTAAAAGAATCTGTGACAAATTAATTAGTAAGGTCTGTAGTATTTTAAAAAGAAGTTCAGGATATGAAAATCAATAGTGACATTAGAATCTGAATTGGTTTTTCTAAACGTAGCCTAATTTGAGGGGGAATAATTTTCACTCCTAACATCTTCTTATCTTTAGCCCTCACTAGCACAATAATCATAGTTTTTTTGCTGTTTTACATTTTTCCAGTTATTTTTGCTTGTTATAAACAGCATTACTATTGTGAGCTCTCAAAATACTTTTTAATTAGGCATGGCATTATTTCTCTAATATTCTAATTTCTCCTGATTTCCATATCGAAAGCTGTTTTGAACAATAATAACAAAAAAATGTGTCAGGTTTAAAGAGTACTGCTTTAAACCTCGGTCCTGGAAAGAATATTTTCTGAAATGCATAATTTCCTATACTTCTGTGGGTATTACGGAGGTCTAACATGCAATTGCTTTCTACTTCACAGCTGTTCTTCTAGAAGCTATCATTATGTTAGTTTTCTTATAAACCATTATTTATGATATACAAATAGCTTTTATAATTTCAAGAAGGGAATGCTCCTCTGAGCCATTTTCTTGACTATTTAGGAAGGGAGAACAATACGAGTAACTGCTTAATAGTGAAATGTGGATTATATTTTTCTGTACATGATCTTTCCATGGACTGCATTTCCTCCCTTATTGTGGATACATTATCGCCAGTTATTTTTTTCTTCCTTTTCTTTACCTATTTTATATAGATTGTTGATAGTGTTTACAGTATAGATTATAAGTCATCAGACAATTGAGAGTTATTTCTATATATAATAAGGAGGAACATGTTAACACTGTCAGTATAAATGTAGATGTTGTAGCTGCTATGGAAAAGCAGTATGGAGGCCCCCCAAAAATAAAAATATAACTATCATATGATCCGGCAATCCCATTTTGGGGAATTTACCCCAAACAACAGAAGTCAGTACCTGAAAGAGACAATCGCATATTCATTGTAGCACTCTTTATAAGAGCCAAGATGTGGAAGAAACATATATGTTCATCAGCCTCAAAAACCAAGGAAATCTACAAAATGAGCATCCTGAATGAATCTTTAGGACATTGTGCTAAGTGAAAGAAGCCATTCACACAAAGACAAATGCTCCATGATCATAAATATATGAGTTATCTAAAATAGTTAAATGCATAGAATCAAAGTGTGGAATGGGAATTGCCATGGGGTAGGGGAAGGGGAAATGGGGAGTTACTAATCAAAGGGCTCGAAACTTTTCTTAAGCAAGATGGACAGAGTCTAGAGATTATATGTACAACATTGAACTTGTAATCAATACTATTTTATTGTACATGTGAACATTTGTTCTTGCAACAAAAATGTTTATTAAGAATGGTAAAATTAGATACTTCTTAGTATACATGTAACACTTTATTTTAAATTTAACTTATATTCAAATTTTAAACTATATATCTTAATTATTCATAGAAATATCAATGCTTTAAATATAAGCCAATTTGTGTGTGTGTGTCTGTGTGTGTGTAGTACTGGGGATTGAACCCAGGGGCATTCTACCTCTGAGCTACACCCCAGACCATTTTATTTATTTTTTTATTTTTATTTTTTTTGCGGTACCGGGGATTGAACGCAGGGGCGTTCTACCTCCGCGCTACGCCCCCAACCCTATTTTTATACTTTATTTTGAAACCGGGTCTCACGAAGTTGCGGAGGGCCTCACTAAGGAGAGAGAGAGAGAGAGAGAGAGAGAGGGAGAGAGAGAGCGAGAGAGCTGAGGCTGGCCGCAAACCCAGATCCTCCGGTCTCTACCTCCCAAAGTACTGGGATTACAAGCGTGCGCCACGACGCCCGGCTGGACCATTTTATTTCTTATTTTGAAACAGGGTCTCATTAATTTGCTGAGGCTGGCCTCAAACCCGTGATCCTCCTGTGTCAGACTCCTGAGTCCTTGGGATTCATGTGTGAGCCACTACACCTGGCAGATTTTTTATTTATATTTGCCCTAAGTATTTTTTATAAAAATTAATTTGTTTTTGACATTTACCACAAAGTGAATTTCAAAGCATTTTAATATAAGTTATTGAAACACTAATGGAACAGTTTCTAAAACTTGTATTAAAATGCTTTGAAGCTACAATATGCAATGATATATATGATATCTTCATTTGCCTAGTTTTTTATAACTGAACATGATGTAGAGAAAGATTATAAAATAGACATGATATCCATATTTTTAAATGAACTAATCAAATAAGAGCAAACCAGAAAATCAAATTACTTATTCTACTACAGTAAAAATATTAGAATTTGACTCCAATTCTTTAAATATGCAAAGTTGTAGAACATTTTGGAAAGATTGAATTATTTATAGAAATTAAAAAATATATAAGTGGAAAGTCTATTATAAACAAGAATATAGTAAAATTAATTATCTGTAGATTTTATATTTCTATAATAGTTTATTCACTGGAAAACATCAAATTTTTATAAGAGAACAGCTTTTTATTTTAACTTTGACAGGAACTCAGAAAACAAAATAAAGGATTTTAATTAGCCTGTATATTTGTCATTAGTATTTATATTTTGAGATATGTTAAACAAGTAAGATAATTTATTTAAAAGTAAGATAATTTATTTAAAATAGGCTTATTAAGCTAGAATATGTCATTATTCATTACCTTAGCATACTTCCATCACAAACTCTTTTTGTTTTACTTTATTTTGAGCTTTCAGAAAAAAAGTCTTGAAAATCTCAACATAGGATAATTACTTTACAATATTAGTTTGTTTCCAAACACTTTCATGATGCAAATAGAGAAGTTATAAGAAAATGACACCATTTTCACCTTCTGAGAGTGAACAACTAGAAAATGTAACTTCAGAAACAATCTATATGTATCCAAACTGGTGAATTATAAGGAAACTTTGATATATTCAAAAATTTAATGCTATTAGGCAATGAAGAGGTGCTACAACATGGTGAAGTTCAGAAAAATGATACTAAGTGACAGAAGCCAGACACAGAAGACCACAAATGGCATGATTCTATTTATACAAAATGTCCAGAAAAGACAAATGTACACACACAGAAAGTAGATTACTTTCCAGATTGCTTGGGTCCATTGCCTTCCGTAAGAAATGGGAGTGACTATACACAGACAGGAGGTTTCTTTTTGAGACGATAGAAATGTTTTAAATCGGAATTGTAGTAATATCTGTATAAACTTTAAGTTTGGTGAAAACCATTGAGCTATATGCTTAGAACTGATTAATTGTATGATATCTAAACTATATCTCAACAAAGCTGAAATATAAGGGGGTACTTTATATACTCTTTCCGACTTTTCAGAGATTAAAGTGGAAAAATTACCTGTCATTCTCCTTCAAAGTAACCTCACAGCCAAACACAAATTCTGGTTTTGCGTTTCTACAGATTTGAAGGAGTATTAGACATGATGACCAATGGTAGTTTTAAAATATGAGAAATTGTTTAGTTTTGAGCTGGTTGAATTATGTTCACCTCTCATTGAAAAGAAAGGATGATTATAAGTTCGAGCCAGATACCCTGTTATCATCAGATAAAATATGTATCTGACGATAATCTGTGTCTTTAATTATATGGGCTATGTAGCCTTTAAAGCTTCTAAAAGTAGATCCTAAATAACCACTAAGTTTTGTCATCCTACAGATATCCTTAAAGAAAGCCAGACGTGGTGGCGCAAGCTTGTAATCCCAGTACTTGGGAGGCTGAGACAGGAGGATCGCAGGTTCGCAGCCATCCTCAGCTACTTAATGAGGCCCTCTACAACTTAGTGAGACCCTGTTTCAAAATAAAGAATATAAAATAGGGCTGGAGGTATAGCTTGGAGGCAGAATGCCCCTGGGTTCAATCCCCAGTACTGCAAAAAAAAAAAAGAATTTTAAAAGACTAAGTAACTATTTCAAGTAACTCAAGAGTTAAATATAATGCAATAGTCAAAACTTTCTATAAGATTTAAAGTCCAATATATATTTAGTCAAGCTTTAAAATGTTATTCATTCATAGTAACATTATATATTCTTTTGTTTTTCTTACCTTTTATTCAGCAAACAATACCTACCATGTAAATTTATAACTTAGAACTGATTTCAGTGACCCACAGCAAAATGAGTAAGGGTGACAATAATTGTTCTGACACTAATAATGTTTTGGAGCCATGACTATTTTTTGTTGTTCTTTTGTTCATTTGGTTTGTAATTGTTGTTACTTATCCTAGAGAAAGAAAATTGATTATTTTCTTTTTGAATTATGACTTGTGTCTTACATTACAGAGCTTGAAAAGACCTTAAGGTAACACTTCAACAGCAACCTAGCAATAACTTGACTATTTGTATTTGTTTCTCTTTACTCAAAGACAGCTATACTAAATAAAATTAAGGTGACTTGTCATGCTTGTTTACATATATATCCACAGCTGATTGTTTTCCTACATCTATATTATGAAAAAATGCATTGATGACGATATTTTAGAAGTATCCTTTAATAAATAATAAAATAGTTTGTTGCTAAATTTTTCCTCAAGAGTGTATAGATATTCAAGTGTGTATATAAAGTACATCTATATGCCTCTGTATGTCTTTATCTGGGCTGGGTTGCCTATCAGACTGGACCTGCCTGCGCCTCTTTTCCCTTCCTCCTCAGTTCAGCAACCTCTCTGTGCCTCTCTCAGCTCGTCTGTGCTTCTCTGCTTGTCTGTCCTTCCATCTCTCTGTGGTGTTTCTGGCTGTCATTCAGTGGGTCTGCTCCTATCTACTGTCTGGCCATCTTTGTCCCATTGTTAGTTCATATCTGTCATTGTCTTCTCTTGTGTTTGTCTGCCAGCCTATACCTGCTTATATAGGTAGCAGACTGTATTATTAGTCTGTAGGTAGGTGCTAATTATGTATGTGTCTCTCTGTCCATAACTTTGTCTTTGTGTATATATGTACAGATTAATATTTTCCTTTTCTGTAGATATAGTACATGCCATCTTTCAAAATCACTATTTTTTTTAACAGAGGAGTATGTATAGTATTTTGCCTGTGTGTGTATCTTCTTGAATGTATTGTGTATTAATGCATCTCCCAATTTCCTGCTAAATATATAGACTCAATCTACATAAGAGTAGAATAAAAAGTTTACAATGCCTTTCAAGTCAGCTTCTTTTAATATAGGATATAGTACTGTTTTAGTCCTTGAGTAGGCCTTTTGCTTCCTGCCTCTACATCATAGTATGGCTACAAATGAGAAGAGATGTGTGAGAATGGTCACCCAAAGTTACCCCGTAGGCCTCTGCTTGTTTAGTTACCCTAATCCCCTCAAGTCTGGGACTATTGTCCTAAAGAGAAGTATAAAGGTTTTACCTGCAATCATTGCCAGACCCTCATTATATACAGTCAAACTTTATGCCCACAGAATCCCTACCCCATGGTCTATGTGGGTATTTACCAAAGGTTTAAAGGGAGTTAGAAGGGATTAGGAAACAAAACAAAAAACAAGACTTGAACATTATGCCAAATACACTTGGTATCAGGGAGACAAAGGGGGAGATATAATTTAAATCTTCAGAAAATTGTTTTTATGGACATTTCATGGTTTTTAGCTTTGTCCTTAAGACTCACCCCATACTGACCCATACTGATAACCCATGAAGACCACACTTTCTTTACTTTTTACAATGCTAATCTTCATTGTTAGGTGTGACTTTCACCTGCTTTCATGAATATTTCTACTTTCCTAGAGCATTCCAAATTTTGACCCCATAGATTAAAAGAGGAAAGAAAATAATCCTTGGCAAAACATTTTTATATGTTTTTATTGGTGCATTGTAGTCTCACATCACAATGAGTATCAGTTTGGTGTTAACATACATGCACACAGCTCTTGGTGTCCCTACCCCCCGCCACCCCCCCACATGTAGTACTGAGAATGATGTTGGTATAATCTCATATGTACACATTGTTTATGACAGTAATTCCATAGATTCACTTCTTTCTTGGCAAAACATTTTCTAAAGCTTGAATTATTCTGTGAGGAATAATATTATATAGAGGAAGGGCAAGAGATAAGGTTATATAAGATAACCCACATTAGGACTTAGTGTTGCAAGTCTTGTGCATTTCAGGATTTATTTGCTAGTGAGAAGAGAAGATACTTCTCAATAGTTTGCCTGTAGACTAAAGATCTGGTTTTCAAATCTGTGAATAATCCTTGGAAAAACACAAACAGAGATGAGACTCACATATATACATCTAATACACAAACACACAAACACACACACACACACACACACACACACGCTATTCACATGTGAAAACAAAAGTTTTAGGGATATTAAATCTAAATTCATAAAGAAAATAATTTCAAAATCATATAATGTAATAGTCATCCACCTGTCCAAATGAAAATAGTAAAAGAAATTAGAATTTGTTTTACGATGTCCAGAAGCCTACTAAAGCCTAAAATAAGTCCAATTACAATTTTTCAGACAATAATAGTGTTTTATTAAGCTTCTATACATAGACAAACATATATTTTAATTACATGATAGAAATTAAAATTAAAACTGGCTGGGAATATTAAGGATATTTCTTTACTTTGCTTGATTTGTGCAGGTAGTTGACAATATTCAATTTGTGTGTGTGTGTGATACTGGAGATTGAAGCCAGGGGTATTCTACCTCTGAGTTATACTCTCAGCCCTACTTTATTTTTTATTTTGAAAAGTTCTGAGGGCCTTATTAAATTGCTGAGACTGGTCCTTGAATCTGCAATCCTCCTGTCTCTGCCTCCCAAGTACTGGGATTACAGGCATGCGGCATGAGGACCTTCAAGTTAATGAATTTATTTCTTGTATTAGATATGGGAATTTGAAAAGGATTATATTGTGCAATAAAGAAACAGTGAATTCTTTATGAAGTAGGTCAGCTGTACTTACATGGAGGGGCTGTCCTACTTTACTTTTCAAAGATGTTCTACCAAATTCAAATTTGGCTAGGAAATATGACTCAGTTCTACAAAAACTACTGACAACACATCAGATATATCACTGAACTTGAAAAGGACAACCCAGGAATTCACACAGTATCATATGCTTAGAATTAAAGCAGAATTGCCACCTGGCAAAGTTTTCACTCAAACATGTCTTCCACAAAAACATTCCAGTCTATTCCCATCAATGCTGTTATGATGAATAGAAATAATAGAGTATTAGTCAGTACTTGTCCAGTTGGTTTATTCATTATTTCTCCACTTAACATGAATTTTTAAAATTTTTGTATTAATATTTACATACAAAATAAAGTATAAAATTTCTGTAACTTTCAAAATTATGCCATTTTCTTCATTAGATTTTCTGATAAACCTAACTTCTTTATCCATACTCATTTACAAAATAATGTTCTGAAGAAAAAGTTCTAAAAATATTACATCCTTTAGAGGAAAAGACAAACAGAAATAGGAAACAACATAATTAGGCAGAATAACATCATATCTAATATATTAACATAAAATGTGTGATTAAAAATGTCATTTCATTTTCCCTCATTTTCCTCTAAAGTGCTATAGAATAACTAATTTTCTGGTCCCCCCCACATACATCTTACAGGTATTCTTATAATAAACATAAAAATCCTGCCATTGCTTGAGTGCTATTATGGTAGAGTGGTTAAATACCAGTTTCTGAGCCAAAGATTCTGGACGCAGTCCTTGGCTAACTGCCTAGTTGCTCATCCTAAATGATAGGCAGTTGCTTTGTCTCGGAGTGCCTTGATTTCCACATCAGTAAAATGATTATAGTTGATAGAATTAACATGAGAAAACATGGCATGAGTGCTTTGAATATTCTTTAGGGCATGGAATATATTCAATAAGAGCAAACTGGTATTATGTTATATAATTTTCATATGCCATTTTAACATTGAAACTTTTAAATGTCCATTAACAGTGAAGTCAAAACACTAACAGATACATCAAATTGAGGTCGTGGAGCGATTTTGCTAGAAAAAAGAACAAGTTCTATTTTTGAGGCTTAAAATCAGTGCTCTCTTCTGCAAAGTTGATTATGTTCTGTGATTAAATGAAAATTTAGGACTACCTTTTGGTCAAACTTTGGAAGGCTTTGGTAGACCTTTCATGTTCTAGAACAAGAATTAACAAACTGCATCAAACCTGTCCTTTAGGTATTTAAAGGATGAATAAGAATGATTTTACATTTCTAAAGGTAAAATAGAAGAAGTGAGTGAAGAATATTATGCAGTAGAGACTTTAGGGGTCTGAAAAGCCTGACTTTTTTTTTTAAATATTTCGCTAGAGCTACCATAAGGAAGGACCACAGACTGGATTATTTATTTATGTATTTATTTATTTTTGCGGTACTGGGGATTGAACCCATGGGCAAACTACCTCTGAGATACACCCTTAGCCCTATTTTTTTATTCTTTATTTTGAAACAGGGTCTCACTAAGTTGCGGAGGGCCTCACTAAGTAGCTGAGGCCAGCCGCAAACCCGGATCCTCCAGTCTCAGCCTCCCAAGTACTGGGATTACAAGCGTGCGCCACCATGCCCAGCCAGACTGGATGATTTAAATAGCAGAAATTTATTTTCTCACCATTCTGGAAGCTAGAAATACAAAATCAAGGTGTCAGCAGTATCATTTTTATTTATTTTTTTTCCTGAGACCTCTGTCCTTGGCCTGTGGATGGCCATCTTCCTACATCTTTACATGGTTTTGCCTCTATGTATAATCTCTCCACATTCACTCTTCTCATAAGGACACCAGTTGTACTGGATTAGAGCCTATCCTAATGATCTGGTTTTTTTTAACTTAATTGCTTCTTTAAAAATCCTACCTCCAAATGTAGTCACATTCCAAGAGCCTGGAGATTAGGGCTTCAACATTTAGATTTGAAGGAACACAATTTAGCTCATAATGTCTGACTTTATACACCAAACAGTTCCTGGCTTGGGTTCAAGAAGCCTGAGGAGGGTAGACCCGACCAGCAAGCCAGCATCTTTCTTGCACTTCCTTAACTATTTGCCATTAAACACAATTTGACAGAATCACTTAGCTAGGAGATTTGCTTTCTTGGTAAGATTTTGCTTGGCTTATTTCACTTAGCATAATGTCCTCCAAGTTTACTCACGTTGTCTCAAGAGACAGAATTTCTATTTTTTTCCCCTTAGGACTGAATAGCAGTCCACAGTGTACATGTACTGCATTTCCTTCAGCCATTCACTGAATGATGGACACCTAGGTCGCTTACCAACAAGAAAGAATTTTCTGAAAGGAGTCAGCTGGAGATACTGGTGGCCAAGTCAAGCATTTTAACTCTGTTTGGATCAAAAGGGCAGGGCTTAATAGAGAACACTAATTATCTGGAGTTAGCCAGGGACTGAAGAAACAAGTAGGTGAGATCTACTTTGAGACCCCCAAAGGAAGTCTGAAAGTCAAACGGAATAATAGTAAACTCAACATCATGAGTAGGCCTATAACTGCCCATGTTATAATATAAACAATAACTGTTAGAATTTTTATTAGAAATATGAACAAAGGTTTTTTATTTTATTTTTATTTTTATTTTTATTTTTATTTTGACAGTACCGGGGATTGAACCCAGGGGCATTCTACCTCCAGGCTATACCCACATCCCTATTTTTTATTCTTTATTTTGAAACAGGGTCTTACTAAGTTGTGAAGGGCCTCACTAAGTAGCTGAGGCTGGCCACGAATCTGGATCCTTCGGTCTCAGCCTCCCATGTACTGGGATTACAATCGTGCACCACCACACCCAGCTACAGAGCTTTTTTAAACAGTATTTTACTGCATTTTGTCATTTGTTACACAACACTATATGAATATTATTATTACCTAATACTCCCCCCTCCCACACACACAGTTATAAATATAAGGAAGTTGAGTTGAAATTGGAACTCAGGCTATCATCTAAGCACTTGCTTGTGATAGCCAAAGTTGAGAATCAAAAGGCAATAAAACAAGAAATTCAAGGATCTTTTAAAAAATTAAGTCAGATGCCTCTTATTGGCGAGTAGTTAGGTGCTTGCAGGTTTAAGATGGGATCAACGCTGGCAATGGCACTAGCTGAAAAGTGAAGACAAACTGGAGTGGTTTGTCAGCGGACTTTTGCTCCTATGTCCAAATTTTGCTCTAGCTAGAATAGGATGCATACTTTTCTGCAATGCTCTTTCAAAATAATTACTTGGTGATTCCAGGCACAAAATGTCAATACAAAGAAGTGTAAGGCAGGCATGTGTTCTGCTGAATTTACCCTGGCATATAACAGAATATTAAGGTTTTATGTATATCCTTACGTTAATATGAAATGTATCTGAGAAATTCAGACACAGAATTTTTCAATAATCTTGAGACTCAATGAAAGCGCTTTCTAGCCTGGATACTATTTTTGTGAAGATTTAAATTCACAGTTAAGGTCAACATCTGGCTGAATTTACCATTCATACTTGACAGTTTCTCTCTCATTAAAAAATGTTTAGCATGCTTTCAAAGCAGAAGCTGTCTTTCATTTTAATAAAAGTTTTCACATACTTGCTTTGTTCCTTGAGGGGTGGATTTGTATGCTTGAACTACTCTGAGCAGTTGGAATTTGAAGCCATCTCACTAGACAAGCCACTGTAGCAAAATAAAATGCAAATGAAAAGGGCAAAGGGCACAAAATAATGAGCAAGAGGATGTATTGTCTTGTCTTATATTTCCATGTCCTTTGGGAGAATGGAAAAGAGGAAAATGAGATGTACTTCTGTCTGCCTTCCCTGCTAAGTCATGACTGATAATGTAGCTATTTGAAAGCCATACAGAATATGCCAACTAATTTCTCAAACTAATTAATTTCTAATTTTATCTATGTATGAATAATGTTTTAGTGCACCTACAGACACTTTTTAGGTCCAAACCAACTATATATGTGTGTGTGTGTGTATCATTTTTATTACAGAAACTTCTAAATAAATAGATCTATGACAGTTCATATGTACACACACAAATATACACACATGCATCATTGAAGAAAGGTAAGAGTCAAAGTAGTTTCAATTGCAACATTCATATATGAAATTCTATGATAAAATAAATTAAAAATAGGTAAAATTTATCAAACATATTCTGTGCATAAACTGATAGTTAATGAACATGATCTCTATTACCTACAAGAGTCTAAATTATTGCCATTATACAGATGATGGGACAGAGTAGTGTATAGAGCAATTACGTTAGACAAACTTGCTTAACATATTTAAATCTAGCTTGTCTTACTCTCAAAGCAATGTTCTCTGTACTATGACACTTTGACATATTAAACAATTAAGGGAGAGTTTGAAAATAATTCAATGTTCAATATGGCATCCTAAGTAAAGATGAAAACAAATCATTGAATGAATATAGAACATTTCATGTGGTACATGCCTGAAAGAGGCCACTAAAGAGCCAGGTGCAATTCCTTCCTTTTGTGTATACAAATTACAGGTCCTGAAATGTTAATAAACTGGCTGATTTAGGAGAGAATACCATTACATGTTTTCTTCCTACATGTTGCTTGGAAGCAGCAAACATTTCATGGACACTCAATAAATGTTATTTAGTATCAAATAATAAAATGAAATTAAGGTAATTTATTTTGTAATGAAATCATCATAAGATGAAGTAAAATAAGTTTTAGTACTAGACCTGGGAGCTGAGCAGATTACAGTAACTGGGTAAGTGAATGAGTCCTATGAGGAGGCAGGAGACACAGACATGATTATTGTAGAAAAGGTTAATGGGAGGTCAGAGCGATAAAAATTTTATTGCAATTTGATACCTAAAGCCCCTCCTCCTAATGTTAATATTTGTTCTGTTCAGGTAACATTCAAAAGGCAAATTAAAGGATATATTGCTAAGTTATCATATCTTTCCCATGCCCAAATATATAGTGACTACCTTTAGTTGTCCATTGGTACTATCTTATTTTAAAAGAACATAAACTGTGTTTCCTGAAATCGCTCCTCTTCTCCCACATTTGTGACTTCTTTTGTACATAGATTGAGATTTTTAGAAGAACCAGTTGTCATTTAAAAAAGAAAAAAAAAACAGAGGATGTTAAATCACTCTATCCTCTGGCATTCATAAGCCACTGAATTGCAAAGCTCAGACACCCAGGAGTGTATGCAGTTTCAGAGATTCTACTTCTATAGATTTAAATTAGAGCTGTAAGTTGCTGGGGGAGAAACCAGGCTGGGAGCAATCTCACTTTTTTTTAAGTGAGTGGATGGAAGATTCCACAAAGGAGAGAATAAGCTTGCCAAATGGAGGAATCCATAGGGAAACCTTAATTTTAGCCCCTGATCCTCAATTCTTGTATGGTTCATGAAAAAGAGAAGCACTTTAAAGTACTCTTTGAGGACTCCATTCTCTTTCCTCTTTTCCATTTTTCCCTTTTACAGTCCCTCTGAGGATAAGGGGAAAGGCACTGAAAGTTACTATCTGGGTGACTCAATCCTTCTCCCTCTCCTTTATTCTTCTAATGCTCTCTTTGATGCGCCAGAGAAATTAGAACACAGTTAACAAGTGCTCTTGCGAAGCTCAGCTACCATTTCTTCTCCCAAGCCTGTGATTAACCCACTGATGGTTACACAAACTCTGCGTTCCAATCCAAATACAGCAGCAGGTACACCATGCACCAGGTTAAATCCACCTGCTATCCTGCCCATTCTGATAGCCATGTTTAACATGGGAAGATACAAACAACATGACAGGTTTCACTGAGTCCCTCCACAAAATAATAAAACATTAAAATCCATTGAAAGCCTTAATACCACATTTTAAAATATGTCTTCATTTTTTAAAATTCACTGTGATTACTCTATGCTTGCTTTCTATCCTACACCCCCATTCACTCTCTGATAGGGAATACCATGCCCCCCCCACACACCATCCGTGCGTGCGTGCGCACACACACACCCCTTCAGTATTTAAAAACAGACATAGATGTCACCCCTTCCCTTTGTAATAGGTCACAGGTATAATAAACTTGATTTCATTTTATTATAAAACTTTCTTCTTTTTCATCAGTTCAGCTACTACTCAGAAGTTTGTCAGCTTTTAACATTTTACTTTGCTAAACAGTTGGTATCCTTCTATAGAACATTTTAACTCAACAGAACAAAGTTAAATAGCAAATTCTATAGTATATTAAATAAACACTATAGTAATTCCTTTTAGTAATTTTTTTCAAATTTGAAAACAGAGATGTATAAAGAAAACAAAGTATAAACTATAATGTCTTCAAGAAGACTTCTACTGGAGTTTCTCTAAATCAAATACTAATTCACTTATTCATATATGATTAACAACCACGACAACAAAATGAATCACAGCATTTGAGACAAAGTTTGTATTTGTGAAAGTATGCAGAAAATATGATTATTCAAAATATATATGCTGAAATGAGTTTCCAAAGTATGTATTTCCTTCATTATGTGTTGCAGCTGCAAAAAGAAAATCCTCCAGAGAATTAATATGAACTTATGGTAATGCAGCCTGCAGCACCGGCTTGTTTTGGTTTTGCCTGTTTTTGCTGACAATGCAATTCAAACTATACCCTACTCGTCTTTAGTAAAGGAATCAGGTTATTTCACCTCTCAACATGCTGCCATAAAATGCCATTCTCCAGTCAATACCGACTACTTAACATCTTTCTCTTTTTACAGGTTTGGATCCCCAGCTCATTAGATTATTACCTGATAAATAGGAGAGGGTAATGAATTGAGAAAATAACTACGTACCTTCAGAGACAACCTGCCCGATAACAATAATCCATGAGAAAACTGGCAATATCCTCTGATCTATTGCTCGCAAAGCTAGGACTTGATGGAGAGTTTCATTCCCTGGGCTCAGTCCTCCAGAAGAAAATCAGCACAATTTAAATATTTCTTGGAATGTGACAGCTCTCTAGATCCCGGGTTGCCTTCTGCTCCCCCGGGATGGCAATCTGGTATTCCTGTGTGCACGGAGCAGTGGAGATGAATTGAAAACGCTTGAGATAAATTAGGAATGGCTAAGTTAAAATTGTCTCTGCTCCAGACTCTCTCATCTGCAGTCTGCAAGCCTGTTTTTCTGTGAAAAAGCTAGATGGCAGGCTGCCTCAGTAAGTTCTTCTCAAGCGACAGAGAGCATTTTCAATGAAGAAAAATTCGCCCATTATCTAAGCTAATGTGACTGCTGCTAAATCTAGTTTTTAAAGTGTCTCCTGGCATGAAATTTATTTTCACTATTGCTTTCTTTCAAACTACAGTCTAGAATCTATACTATCAGGCTGTGTACAGTTCTGTCTCAGAGAAGCATTCAAAGTTTTCAGTTAAACCGTATCCCTTTTTGTACTTTTAATGATCATTTGTGTGTCTGAAATTTCCTCTTTGGGTCTCAAAGGGATTTTCTTGTATTTCATAATATGCACAAGGTTTTAAGTTGTGGAATTTCAATATGAGTAATTTATATTTTACTAACAACCATTTATGTTAATGCAGTTCCAATAAAAATACATCACTTTTTAATTGCAGGCAAAATGCAAAAGTTACATAAAATTAGAAAAGGGGAATGTTTAATCCTAATAAGTGAGCCATAAATAAATATGGACTCTTTAAATGCCCTCCTTTAGAAAACAACATGTTCCAAATAACTCCAAAGTTTGTAAAGTATTTCTCTTCAAAATAAAAACAGGCCATACTTGAATTTTGTTATTTTCCCCCCAACTTAGAATTTTTTTTAGCATTTTGATAATATTCTGGATTTGAGACATAAAATTTAGATATATTGTACTTAGTGTATGGACAACCCAAAAAACACTGAAAGTTTATCAAATGTTCACATTCATGTCTTGGATTTATTATAGGAAATAATTTTATATAATCAAATAAGACACTTAAAAGCATCATAACCCATGAAAATATGTGTACTTAAAAAACCCGCCAACTATGAAAAACAATCTCATGCTTGCCATGACTTTTCACATGATAATCTGCAATGCTCTATGTCTGATTATTTGATATTTAAGAAAACTGGTTTTTTTGTTGTTGTTGTTTGTTTATTGTGGTACTAGGGATTGAACCCAGGGGCATTCTACCTCTGAGCTACACCACAGCCCTTTTTTTATCTTTTGTTTTGAAATAGGGTCTCACTATGATACTGAGTCTAGCTATGTTGCTGAGGCTGTCCTCCAACCTGCGATCCTCCTGTCTCAACCTCCTAAGTACTGGGAGTACAAGCATGTGCCACCATTCCTCACTAGAAATTGTTGATTCTGTGACAAAAATGGGGTTTATGCATGGGTGGGAAAGCAAAGATAATATAATCACTGGGAGTCAACAAAATAAGTAAATCATTTTTTTTTCTTTTTCTTCCATCCACCTTGTAGCTGTAGCTGATCACTTCACTCAGGGAAACAAAATGAATCCCCATAGCAAGACGCCTCCAACCCCTGTCCCTCTGCATATCTTAAAGTGGCATCACTTTGAGGAAGAAACACAAGGGAATTGAAAAAGAGCAGCTTTACTATACCAGTAAAAACTAGATGTCTAGCATGTTTTAATACTCTAAGAGGGATGGGGGTGGAGGAGAATGAAGGAAAGAGGAAAGAAAAAGAAAAGCTATTTATAGGCCTCAATTGCCATTGCTGTGATATTTATGGTGTTTAGTGCCTAAGATATATAAAGCAAATTAAAAATTAAAGTCTACCTAATAACTGACCATTGATTGCATAGCCAAGGACATTATGCTCGTGTGCACTGAACACTTTAATTAATGTAACAGGTAACTTCAGCAGTGAACAAGGCACACAGTCCTTTAAGAATCTCAGGTATCTATCTTCACCTAGAAATCACCAATTATATAGACACTAAACAATCCTGCTCTGATGGCTACCCAGTGGTTAGTTCAGAGTCATATGTAATTACATTGGAGTGACAGCTAATCTTTTGGAATATTAGGAGTTGTTTCTTATCTAAAGTAATATTTAAGAAAAGGCCAAATAGGCCTCCTTTAAAAGGATGAAGAATACTTCCAGGCAGTGGAAACAAAACCCTAAGAAAAATGTGCCCTTTACATTGGGTGAGGTGAGCACTGCTCAGTATGGCTGGGGGTAGGGTGAGGTATGAAGGACATGAAAAGAGATGAGCCTGGAGAGTTGAGGAGGCTTGTACTTTATTAATTAGATTGGACTTTGTTTTTCAATTGGGACCACTGATAGCTCCTTAATAGGGAAGAAAAATGATCATCGTTGCATTTTAGGAAGATAAATCTTCATGTCTTTCTCTCCAGGTAGAAGGTATAACAAAATACCTGGTTAGCCAAGCCAGACAACTGGTAATTGCAATGTTTTTGCCCTGTTCCTTTACTTCTAACATCCAAATTCGTCATCTATTGATTATATAACTTTACATATTTCTCATTATTTCTAACATTCATGACATTGCTTGTGCTTTTCATCATCTCTTACCTGTATAATTGCAAGAATCTTTTATTTGATCTACTTTTTGATTCATTTCCTCAACACTTCTCCTTACATACCTGTCAGCTCTCTTTCTAAAATATGTATAATCATGTCACTATCCTTTTTCCAATTTATTTACTCATTATTGCCTGGAGAATAATGTCCCACATCCTTCAAAATAATATGTGAGATCTGACTGTATCTCTTAATTAATTGATATCTTCTTACCAGATAGCATCTGATGCAGCACGTGCCGCCACTTCTACATAGTTTTTCCACCAGAACTGTGTGACTAGAGGACTCCTTGACATCATGGGAAATTTTTTGCTAATTATTATTTCCTTCTGAAGACCATCCTGATTTCCTCACATAGAGTCAATTTTGTCCTCTGAGTTAACGCTCAACTGTTCTGTGATAGTTCAGCAACCACCTCAATGCGGTTGATTCTAAGGTAAGAACATAGAGATTCCTTTGTGGTGCTGGGGATTGAACCCAGGGCCTCCTTCACCCCAGTCAAGTGCTCTACCACTGAGCTACATCCTAGCCCTCTATCTCCCTTCTTTATTCCTCAACAACTTACTCCTGCATTTTACTTCCCATAGGTTTGTGTCTCTATGTTTTTTGAGTTTGTTCGGATGTTGTATATTTTAGTTCTTCCCTTATCAGCTATTTTTCCCTGATACTTTCATTTCTATCCTCTCATTTCCCTCTTTTGTTTGTCTTCTGTTTTCCTTGACCTTTCCATTTATAAAAAGTTTTCTATTCCTCTTTCTTCTTTTATCCATCCTTGTTTTATTTCTCCCCAAAGGAACTTAAAACTATCTTGCTAACTTTTTTTTTTCATTTATTTATTCTTTCCTCCCAAATACATTTTACAAATAACATTTAGACATGGTATTCCTCGAGAGAAGACATTACGATTATTAGCGGAAATCCTTAGAAACAGTAATCAGGAAGTTCCATTTGATGTTCCTGAGTTGTGGTATGAAGATGATAAACATTTCCAGAATTCTTCATCACCCTCACCTGTAGAGACTAATATGGAGAAAGATTTGTTGAACACCTGCCGAAAAAAGAAGACCAGAGAGGCATACAATATTTTCCTGCAAGCACAAAGGCAAAACATTGTGTTTAACAGCGAAACATACAGCACTCTTATAACATTACTGTTGTCAAAGGATAGTTTTACACAAGCAATGCAAGTGAAAAATTTCGCTGAGACCCACATCAAGGGCTTCACACTGAACGATGCTGCCAACAGCCTCCTCATCATAACGCAAGTTAGGCGGGATTATTTGAAAGCAGCTCTAACAACTCTAAAAACAGCCTTGGATCTGGAGCAGATCCCTTCTAAGTTAGCAGTGACCCGCCTTATCCAGGCATGTGCCTTGAAGGGTGACATACAAAGCATAGAAGCAGTTCAGAAGATGGTAAACGGACTCGACTCAATTGGACTCTCACGTATGGTTTTCATCAACAACATTGCTTTGGCACAAATGAAGAACAATAACATAGATGTTGCTGTAGAAAACATTGAAAATATGCTTACTTCAGGCAGTCAAACCATAGAACCTCAGTACTTTGGCTTGGCATATCTTGCTAACTTTTAAACAAATACCCTAAAAATGTCTCCAGTTGATGGGCATTCTCATTTCATATTCTGTTCAATTAGCATGATAAAAAAATCTAACATTGCTCAAAGGTTGAATATGCTTTGTATGGCATAGTGGTGATATAGTTCAACATAGAAAATATGTTTAAAAATTTTTCTTGTTAAACTGAAGATCTCTGCATGCTCTATTATAAAATATCTTTTCTTTTCCAAATAACAATGTCAAATAAAATTTTGAAAATTTAAATGTATAGCAAAATTAATTCATCAGTTAAAATTTATTTTAATAGTAAGAGAAATACATATTTTCTTTATATGCTATTATATATTATTTTGTAAAGGATGTATTTCCTCTTGGATTGAATTTTTAATAATTATATCAGCACAGAAAATTGGCTTATAACAAAAGAAACTCAAACTCATTATTCATAAACTTTTAATTTTAAATGACTTATTTCTTCTTAAGACTATATTAGGGTGACTGATCTTACAAGATGTGGATGATTGCAACATGGTAAAATTAATAAAAAATCAAATAAACATAGGCATACTATCTTGTTCATAAGTAAAACTGGCATAGGTCGGGAAGAAAGGAAAAATTCATGAGAAGCCTAATAAAAAGTTTTATATAATATCTTTCTAAACTGGCAGCATTGCATGAAAAGAAAAACATACTTATATTAAATTTAGGTACTTAGCCAATGAGGTGAAAGATTTATAAACTTAAAATTATAATGCATTACTGAAATAAAGAAGACACAAATAACTGGAATGACATCTTGTACATATGGATTGGGAGACTTAGTTATTAAGATGTCAATACTGCCCAAAGGAGTCTACACATTCAATTCTATCCCTATCAAAATTCCAATGGTATGCATTGTTTTGTTTGTATTTTTCAGAAATTGAAAAATTCGCCCTAAAATTCATATGGACTCTTTAGAGCCCTGAAATAGCCAAAATAATCTTGAAAGAAATTTCAGCAAGTTATTTTATAAATGCAAAATATTTATTGATTATTTATAAGCTCAAAGTAATTATAACCAAGTAAAATAGATATGTCAAAGTTTTTTTTAACCCTCATTCAAAAGGAAATGCTCTCGATAATTATCCTACAATGCTATAGCACTTCAAGTTATACATTACAGGGTTGACCAAAGAACATAAAAGAATATAAACACAGGTATCTGCTATATTCAAGAAAACGTAATTATAAATACTTCAAAAATCCCATCAGTAGATCCAATAATATAAATATCACAAGCACAACCAAACAAGGGAAAATGCATGTGAGATATTTTGTTACTTTAAAGATGTGAACCCTAAATATTAAAAAAGTGAAAAAGGATTAGCAAACTATGTTTTGGTCTTCCAAGGTAAATCAATTTCTTATTTATCTTTAATATTCAAACTCAAAAGATAAGCACTCCAGTCCTAGTTATCTATTCATGAATTATTAGTGATTTCCATGAAAATAAAGTACTTAGGAATGATTTGAGAATAATTTAAAACTAATCCCATCAGAACTGATATGTAATTCAAGAAAGTTTAGTTTTTATTATAAAAAATAGGTTGCTCTTTTAGCAAGTATTATTTTAAAGCTTCCTGAATTACGTAAACACATTTTTAATTAATGTTAAGTACCTTACAAGATACATAAATGCAATTTAAGAGATCACTTGAACTCCACTGCTGAAATGATACACCATTTGAAGACAACACAAGCTATTAAAGCATCATATTAAAACATACAGACACACTGATTGATGGATAAATATGTATATGAATGTATTTTTAATTATAATAGATGCATATAAAAATGTGTGGTGACAACCTCCCGGTCAAATGGTCTGTGTTGGCTGAGCTTTCAAGAATGGTTGTCATCATATATGTCAGATGTGAACAACACTTTGAAACATTTCTGGGAACAATTAAAAAAAAACTGTAGAGTGTATATATATATATATATATATATATATATATATGCACACACATATATATGCATATATGTATATATTTATAGTTATATATAACTTTTATATATATAAACATATATATAAAAACATATATATAAACATAACTTTTTTGTTTTTTAAAATATAGTGGTACTGGGGATTGAACTTAGTGCTCTACCCTGAGCCACATCCCTAACCCTTTGTATTTTTATTTTGAGACAGTCTCACTAAGTTGCCTAGACTGGCCTTGAACTTGTGATACTTCTGCCTTAGCCTACCAAGTATTAGGATTATAGGACTGTGCCACTTTGCCCACCTGGCACAAATAATGTGTGTGAATATATATATATATTTTTTAATTTGAGTTAATGGTATCTTATTGTTGCATTATATTTGCCCTCTTTTCTATTTTTTATAATTTTTATTCTTATTTGACAAATAATGATTATGTATATTTATGGAGTGCAATGTGATGTTTCGTTATGTGGATACATTCTGGAATAATCATATAAGGCTAATTAACATACTTATCACCTCACACACTTAGGTACATTAAGAACATTTATGTTGAAGTGACCCTTAAAATCAGTTAGGAAAGATGTTAAAGCAAACAATATTTTTTTTTTTTTTTTTTTTGCGGACTGGGGATTGAACCCAGGGGCGTTCTACCTCCGCACTACACCCCCGCCCTATTTTTTTATACTTTATTTTGAAACCGGGTCTCACGAAGTTGCGGAGGGCCTCACTAAGTAGAGAGAGAGAGAGAGAGAGAGAGAGAGAGAGAGAGAGAGAGAGCTGAGGCTGGCTGCAAACCCAGATCCTCCAGTCTCCGCCTCCCAAAGTACTGGGATTACAAGCGTGCGCCACCACGCCCGGCTCAAACAATATTTTTAACATTTAAAATGACAAATACAGAAAATATGTCATCCAACTTGCAGTCAAAATATTACTCAGCGAAAACCTTAAAAATTCAGTATTTACATGATTGATGTTTTTTCATGGATCAAAACAATATTTGAGCCATTTTTCAGGGAAGGGAAAGGGGAAGAATGAAGTTCATTAATGGAATTACTACCATCGACGATGTGTACACATGAGAATATACCAACGTCAACCTCAGTACTCTGCATTGGGGGGGAGGCGGGGGGTGCACCAAGTGATGTGTGCATGTATGTTACTATCAACTTGATTCTCATTGTGATATGAGACTATAATGCACCAATAAAAGCACATAAAATACAAATTTGTAAGAGAAAACTACAAATATGTGCAAAATAATTTAATTTCAAATAAAAAGATGTCAAGGCCATTATTTAGGCCAAGACTTGCTTGCATTTTTTCCCATTATTAATCAGATAACTGGAATTCCTGGGAATACACAAAGTTTTAGTTCACTATAAAGACTGGAAAAATTGTTACAATTTTATATGAAGAGTGATATTAGATTTACCCTTAGATTGATGTGAATGCTGGGTGTGGGAAACATGAAAACAATATATTCTTCCCCAAAGCCAATGACTGATTGGGGGCTATGGACCCCATTTTATAATATAATTTTTTCATGACTCTAAGGCCTCAGTGAAACACAGGACATGCAATATCTTTTGGGGGGAGAATTTAAAATCATAAATATTTAAATTTGGGAAAGTACCTTAGAGATCATGAACATCAACTATCTTTTCATTATTTACTGACTTGCTATCAAGTCAAGAGTCGAGTCAGAATTACAGAACCTAGTACTCCCTAAGTTGCGCATATTAATGAAACATATGTCCATTCTTTTTTTGTGATTGGTTAATCTCACTTAACATAATGTTCTCCAGATCTTTCCATTTTCTTGCGAAAGCTGTTGTTTTCATTAATATGTGCAATTTAGGGAGTAGTGGGGACACAAAAGGGACTCCAATGACAACAGAGAACCCTCAGTGGTGCAAGGGAAGGGGTACAAGGGAAGGGGAAGGGTAAGAAAGAAGTGAATCTATGGAATTACTGTCATAAACAATGTGTATATATGAGATTATA